>JAZHYW010048372.1:0-25028 GCA_037355805.1 Ixodes ricinus | reverse complement strand
GTGCTTCGTTCCGGTTACGTATTGCGCTTTGGCAAGTAGCTGCGGGTGTCACAAAAGAAAATTTACACGGTCTTTTTTACCGCCAAAAATAAACTAGGCATCGCCGAACGCTCATTCTCCGCCCAAAGATAGAGCTAGAGGTTACAACCAGATGCCAAAGTTTCAGCCTGATCCGATAACTTAATCAAAAGTTATAAGTGAGTTTCTGAAAATTTCAATGGGAAAATGGAGCCCATTTTTGCCCGTTTTCGGTTTCTGGTGCCATAGAGCCCCATGTGTTCGAAAACTCTTCGGTCGCCACTTTCCCATTGAAATTTTCAGAAAATCACTTATAACTTTTGATCAAGGTATCGGATTGGGCTGAAACTTTGGCATCTGCCTTTGACCTCTAGCGCTACCTTTGGGCGGAGAATTGGCGTTCGGCGATGCCTAGTTTATTTTTGCGGTAAACAAGACCGTGTAAATTTTCTTTTGTGACACCCTGTAGTTCCGGAGACGTCCTCTGTGCGGCTTGTTTCACCACTGTCGCTGAGGAGCTGTGGGAGAACTACGAGAGATCTGGATGGCAAGCCTTCAAGGGAGCTTCCTGTAGTCCTTCAACTATAAAATCTCCTCTTGAACTTGCTTACCGCCCCATTCCATAGAAGCTTGGAGGTGTTCAGCGGTCGAAAGATTTCTGATGACCTGGACCGAGAAATGCTCTTTCTGGCTTTCGAAGAGGGCCTATCACTTCGCGATTGTGGTCGCGCGGGGCGATGGCAGCGACATCGGCGCCCGTATCCACCTTAAATGTGATCGAGATGCCGTTCACTGACGGGGTGATTCTCCAAATGTCATGAGCTGCAGTGTCTTTATGTTCGCTGAGGTACACCTCTTCCACTTCCGCTGTGCGGCGAGCTGGGCGAGCCGCTGTGCAACTACCAGGTCTCTCTTGATGTTTCAAAGACAGGCTAACGGAAGCGTAGTGGCCTTTGTTTTCCACACGACCTGCATGACAGTCCTGACGCCGGACAGGCCGTCCTGATGTGAACCGAAGCACTGCCACACCATCTGCATGGCTGGCGGATATCTCCGTTGCGTTTTTCCGGACGAGCCGCCAGCGTTGTTTTCTTGCTCCAGTATTTCTTTCTGCTGTCGACGGCGGCGCCGTGTTGGCTTTGCGTACCTCGCATTTTCTTGTGTTGTTGCTTGATGGATTCGGAGTTTCGCGCGGCAGCCAGCGCGGTCTCGAGAGTAAGCGCGGAGTCGAGTTGCAGCTTCTCGCTGAGGGCCGATCGAGGAGGCCTAGCACGAGTCGGTCCTCGGTGAGCTCGTCTTTCAGGGCGCCATATTGTCATCTCTTCTGCCTGCTCGAAGAGGTCGGCAATGAAACTCTCGACTCTCTCGTGAGAAACTTGCTCTCGGCGGTTGAGCGTAGCGTGTTCGTATATGATGTTTCACCGCGGAATAAAATGCTTTTTAACAACATTCTTCACGCAGTCGTAGTCGAGCTTTTGTTCGTCACTGAGCTCGAGAGAGGCTGGAACGTCGTCCGCCTTGCGTCCCATGGTGTACACGAGAGCATTTACCTGAGCAGCGCTGTCTTGCTTGCTGAGTCCTGAGAAGACTCGGTAGCGATCCCATCGCGTGATCCAGGGCTGCCAGTTGTCTGGACGGCGGATGTCGAGCCTTCTGGGAGAGCGACGACAAATGGGTTGAAGGCTGGCATCGGAGCCGTTGCTTCTAGTCGCTGCTCAGACTGGGCCATGGAGTCAGTTTGAATGCGTGAGGAACTGTAGCCGCTGAACTGCTACGCTAGCACCACAGCCAACATGTCGTGGTCGAGATAAGATTGATTGCACTGCGTAGGTTTATTCTAACATAGCAATGTAGGTGTGGTCGCAATCTGGTCACAATCTGGTTGAGAGAGGGTCACCCGGCGGCAGTGACGATGTGATTGCGGCGGTGGCGATGATGATTATCTCCCGACAGATTCATTCAAGCAAATATTTTTATAGCTATTTTTGCTGTCTACAAATCTGGTTGTTTAAGCCCGTACCAGACAAGTGACCCGACACCGATCAGACGGCGCTAGTCCAGGTAGCGGCTTCCCGGTTGGCGTTGAATTCATCCATGAAACCCACGTAGAAGAAACCGGAGTTAGACTGAGTAACTTTGACAAGGGACATTGTCGGGAATCCCAGTAGTAGGCGTCAATTTTCGGTCGTTCCCTTCTTGCACTCAGGCCATTTCCAGGCGTAGTCGGATCCAAAATTTTGTCGCACATTTTTTCATCTGCGTCTAAAAGAAAAGCCAAAAATAGAAAGCTATAGAAAAGTAAGACATTCACATTCATTATGGGTATACCTTATAATTCTTATACCTTTTACTACCGTACAATTTGGAGGAAAAATTCTCGTTTAAGGCTCAAAACAAAAATTACTATCATAGGTTCAAAACATTTGATAAGCTCATTAATTGCACAAAACAAATATTGTAGAATGTCATATAAAATTGCTCGGCTCAGTCAACTCTCAGTATAATACAAAAAGCATTTACCGTTAGCAGCAGTAGAAGAGCAGTGGCCTCGGTTTCGCTACAGGACACAAACAGTCGCCATCTCCCATCCAAAAAGCACCCTAAAAAGGGTTGGAAAGAAATACAGTACGGAGTATTAGGCAATACAAATACTGGAATACATCACAAAGACAGCTAAAATACTCATACTAAAATACATTTATAGAGCATCCGCGATATGTATCAGAAGTACATTGGAATAAATAAAATAACTTTTAATTACAAATACGTGAATACACTTTTCTGTGACAAAATAGGGATCAGGAAATTTGTTTCTTAAAAATACTATTGTGAATGTCATTATACTTTGTGGAACTAGTTGTGCCCACCTGCTAATGTATATGAAAAAAAACATACATGATCCACAAACTTTTAACTAATTACCGTGTTTGCCGGGTTATAGTCCGGATCTGGTGTATAGTTCGCAAAACACAAATTTGGGGCAAAGAATAAAGCGTTTCCTTAGATAGTGTGCACCCGGTGCATAGTCCGCACCTGGTGCTTAGTCGACACGAAAATCCCCACGTACACGGCATACCTTGACGAATGTCTGCTTCCTTAGCTCACAAAGAAGCTTGTATCATTCATAAATCATAATTAACATACTCTTCCATTCACAAAATTCGTCACGTCTCCTCATAATGAGCGATCTTGAAAAACAAAACTCCTGTATAGTTTGCACGCGTAGATAGTCCGCACAGCCTAAAATTTGAACTTTTAAATACGTACAGTCCGCGCACTACAGCCGTGAAAATACGGTGCATAAAACCTTTGGAACCACCAAACGATTACCCATTGTAAGATGCATCCTGAATTTCGACGTTGATGTTTTTGCGCTTGAAATGAGTAATATTTCAAAAGTAACATTTGCCATTTTGCGTATTGATAAGGGAAGGAATGCGCAGCAGTTCTTTTTGCAGATTGAAAAACACCTTTAGAGAGCTGGAGTGACATTTTTCTTGGCATTTCTCATCCTTATGAGGTAAAATTACAGGGAACTCTATATCAATGTTGTATGCTAACAAATAAAATAAAGTCACCATGCTTGTCCAATCTGGGCGCTTTTTAAGAGCGATCTTATGATATAGAAGTGGAATGAAATAGTTTTATTTTACATGTTGGTTGAGCGCACCGGCAGCGCCTACATTATTTAGAATCTTTAAGAATCTTCAACACTGCAGTCCGGGACAACATTTCTTTTCTTTCCACAATAGGAAAATGAGTAAGTAAAGTAGGGGACAGGTTCGCACAATAACAAAACCACAGCGTGCTCTTCACACCACCCTCCTCGACTCCAGACAAAACAAAAGTCAGCTTGAACGTTTCTTTGGATGGCAACGATTCATTGAAAATTCGATCGAGATACATCGGCCCTGAAGTACCGCGATACCAGGAATACAACCGAAAATGTATTGAAAAACAGAAATGCAAAAATAAACTTAACATTTTTTATTGCGATAGAAAAGCATAATTACGAAATAGTGTTATAAAATATTATCGCGATATATTTGTGTCGCAATGCTGCATATGCCTGCGCTGGAGTTGCCTTGGCTGAATCGCTTGCATTTGTTTTTAAATATAAACAGCACGAAATCTGAGGGGCATGCATTTCCACTTTACTCGTCAATTTAAAAGAATGCTGCACAGTGGCGTGGCGTGTGTAAGCCTCAATCCGACCTCTACTTTTGTTTTCCTAACTGAAACTCATTCCGATTCACACACACACACACACAAAAAATTAAAGCTTTTGTTATGAGACGTTAGTTTCGCCCTTTTAAAATGATACACAATGCGCGGTAACTGCAATATACAAGGAACATTTACGATGGATAGTATCGCACCCCAAACGATGGATTGGAAGCGTGACTTCGACATAAACAATGAGCACAGTGTTTTGCTTAATCAGATGTCTGTTAAAGGTATTTGACAAGTTCACCCTTCACAACATTAAGCTATTGTCATGATTCAAAGTGGCACAGTTTCAAACCACGTTAATGTGTCCTCAATTTAAAAAATAATGCTAGAAGTTACACGCTCACTAATCATGAAGTAACGAGGGCGCTATAATAATGTTTAGTACCTTGTTTTGAAGAGAGTGCAGTTTTTAATGAACCGGTGCCTTGTTTACATTTCTGCAGCCTGTGCTGTGGAAAAAACTCAGCGGTAACAGCACAACTGAGGATAATCACAAAATGAAAAAGAGGAAACTGAAAGAACGTAAATAAAAACTTTAGGGGTCAGCGCTGAAGAAAGCACTTTTTATGTTGCTTCAACCTGTAAAGTACAGCTTTTAACTGTTTCTTTGTTTTGTAACCTTCCATAATTATATGCAATATCTAATGTGTGAAAGCCCGATTGGTGAAGAGAGAATAATTTCACATTCAGAAACTTCAAGATTATTCACGAGCGTTTTGCTGTGTATAGATGGCGTCGAAATGCATGCAGTTGAGCGGATCTATAGGGATGGCTCCGGCAGTCACAATGCTTTCGTGTGCTACGTCAGGGCGTTTGGCATTCAGAAATCAGCTGTGTTCCAAATTTCCAACTGCTGTTGCTGTACAGAAGCGGGATGTATCCCACGGGCAGGGATCGAGGCTGGGGCTCGCGCGGTTTCGGTGATAACGGATGAAGTCCCTTCGTAAAAGAAAGGTCCGTACTTTAGGGGCCATTTGTAATTTTTCCATTCATTTTAAGGGTAAAGTAGAAATGGTGTCTTACTTGTTGATCCCGTCCCTTGGGAGAGGAGAAAAAAATTGGGACTGTAGTATCAAATCGCGTCATCCGCGATTTTTTTTTTTTTGTAGTGTTTGCGGCACTAATCGTTTATGGCCTCAGTCTCGCTAATCAAAGCCGAACCTGAGTTCGAGCGAATCGTTGTATGGAAGGAAATGACGTCTGATTGTGTTTACTAAATATCTATTTAGAATAACTGCAATACCTAAGAACTACTGCAGGTAATATATTTCAAAACGACTAAGACTTGTAAAATCCGCAGGCAATAAAAATATAGTAGATATTCGTGTAAACACAGCGGGTATTTAAAACAATTAAAGCTAAAACTAAGTAAATTATTTATCAGTGAAACGCTCTATCGTGAATATTCATAACGGTGGGGTTTGGCATCTCCCTGTCCCTGACTACTCAGTTAAGGATTCCTGCATGCAGGCGGCAAAATTCGTATTCACTTGAGCTTAAAACATTCACAATAAAATACACTTTTTCGCTAATTAATAAAAAAAAGGCAATACTAAATGTGTCGGTGAATGGGTAATTGTACTGATTGCATGATCATCCCCTCAAAAGTATGAGGAAGTCAACGCAAGTTTTCTTATAATAAAACATGAAACCTAGATCTGCACAGGTTCGAAGGAGCAAATTGTGTGAGCGAAATATCAGTTATATTTGCAGCGGCCTTAGACGTTTAATTTGGATAACTTATAGAAGTTGTAGGATTTATTTCTTAATACAAGAAACAAATTAATTAGAAACAGACATCGTCAAACTCAATGGAGTGTTAAGGCGATCTGTTTTCATACTGGCATCGTAACCCATGCAGCGGGGAAACATATTCAGAACCTGAATATCCAACAAGTAGAAAGATTTAACGACTCAAAATGTCTCCTAGTTGTTATTCAGGCTCCTTGGGTATTCGAACCCGTTTGACATTCCTTCTCAATTGAACATTCCGTCTCGATGGATGTTCAGTCACGGTTAACATTTTGGCTTGGTTGGATCTTCCGTATTGTTGAATATTCAGACTCGTTGGACATTCCGTCTCAGTTGAACATTCTTTCAAGATGGATATTCCGTCTCTCCTGCCATGTGATCTGGTGGATATTGTACATGGAGCGGCATCCAGTCTTTTTACTCTGGCTACCTGGTTTGAGAAATGTGTTTAGAAATGTTTACATATTTCAAGCTGATATATATTCATATTTGTTAAAAATAGTGTTGGTCGCTCAGGAGGATTTTAACAAGTTGGTTAAACGGCTAATATTGGAAAACATCTATGACCGCTGAAAAGTTATAGAAAATAGACGTAGAACTTCGCGGAGCCTCATCTGCACAAAACCCACTATTTGTTTAGAAACATGTTTTATGCAGGCTAGTCTTTTATTAATAAATTATGTGGCAAATCGAAAGAGGCTAAGGTACTATTTAGGTATCAATAATAAAATGTAAACACCTACAACAATGAGTGATTGGTGCACATTGGTCCAACTGCTTACACAAAAAGCTGCGGAAACGAAGCTTCGTAGACTAATATATTTCCGCTTTCGGAATGCGGAACCTTTCTCCATATCTTCAAAAGAAGACAATGTGATCAGCGGAAAACATGAATCATTTATTCACTTAATGCGTCACGAAACGAATACAAAAAAATAAACTGCTAAGTAGCCCCAGGGAGCTTACAAGTGTTCGCGATTTCTGCCCCCGTAATTCCAGAAGTCCTGGTAGGTGGCAGCATGGCCACTGGTGAATCGAGCAAACGCATTCATTTCTGCGTGGAGCCTCTCGTTTCTTGCCGAGACGTACGGAGCTTGATGTTGGTTTTGCCACAATAGCGGATCCAGCCGAAGAGCCTGCACTCGTTTCTGTGCGGCATGGTGCGCAACCTGAAGGAATTCAAGTTCCTTCTCGTATTTTCTTTAGAAATTTGACAGCATTTTGCTTGGTTTCTCGTTTATTGAAAGTTTCAGTGATCAGTATAAAAAACAGAATTACAGGCAAATGAATGTGACCCACAGAAAGTAAAAACAAATTCTTAATTGATTAATTGGGTTTCATAAATTAAATACCTGCACTTTCTCAACACGCTTACAAACAAAGAACAGTCGTCTTCATCGCGTAGAGCGGTCTATTTTCTTTTAAAGGTTGACCCGTTCCAAAACCGAGGTCCTGTTCATATTTGCAAAAGCTGAGCATGAAACCAGCCGTTTTGTCTAGAGGCCAAAGCATCAGGAATATTTACTTTAAAACCGTCGTAATATTTCAAGAATTGCTAAGGTAAACTTTATTCAGTGGTGCTTTTTCTCAGCGCCCGTTTATTCACAGAAAGCAAAGTCTTATCCGAAACATACCTTCTCAACTGAGAGAAAGAAGCTTATTTTTACCTATACTGTTATTTTAGGTTCTAACTCATAACATTGAACAGCATACAGTAATATTCCACGTCTCCACTGTTGCCGCATTGGATATCCAATTTCAGTGGACATGTAGACGGGGTTGGATCTTCAATCTCGTTGGCTATTCAGTCATGGTGGACATTCAGGCTTTGTTGGATCTTCTGTCTCGATGTTTATTCAGGCACGCATGGACATTCCATGGATATTCAAGCCCGGTTGGATCTTCCATCTCGTTGGACATTTCCTTTCAACTGGACATTTCGTCTCAATGAATATTCCGTCTCGCCTGTCACGGGACCAATTGCATCTCTCGAATCGTGGGATCTTCCGTCTCGATGGATATTCAGGCCGTAAGCGGTGAAGACAAGACGAACAAACACAACGCTCCGAACACAGCAGACATTTCTATTAGGCCGAATCATCCTTAAACAGGCTCACGAATAGAGAAACACACACATAAAAAGTAAAAGGTTGCGCACTTCTAACAACCGCACTAAGGTTCAAAGTCACCAATATGACACTAGCAGGAAAAAAACCCACTGACACTGACACACAATCCACAAAACATTAAAAAAATACACCCGGCCACGGCAGCGGGCAGAAAGGGGAAGGGAAAAGCTACCTAACTGAAATTACCTCCCCGCGCACACACACAAAAATATATTCAATATTTTTTTTTAAATAAATTTGTTAAAACGTTTTTAAATTCTTAAATAATTTATTTGTGTGTGTTTGGGGGGGGGGTGTAATTGAAGTTCGATGGTTTTCTCCTTTCCTTTTATGTCATCCAGGCATGGTCGAGTGTCTTTTCCACTTTTTATGTGAAAAATCTGTAGGGGTGATGTGTGCTTTTTTGTGTTGTCTTTTCGGGTGACTTTGTTGCTTAGTGTCGTAGTTAGAGGTGCTAAACTTTTCAAACTTTTCCTTTTTTTTCTGTATGTGTACTTCTCTGATTGTGGGCCTATTTAAGGATGATTCGGCCTAATAAAAATTTTAGCTATGTTTAGAGCTTTGTGTTTGTTCGTCCTGATTTTCCTCCGCTCCCGGGTTATCGTAAAATGTTATAGTAATAATATTTGTTAGGCCTCGATGGCACAAAAATAACATAAAATACCTTGATTTACGAGTAAGCAGCTTTGTTTGGAACGTTGCCTTGTTTGCAGTCGTGCACTCTAGGTTAAGGAAAAACTCTAAAATTACCTAATCGTGGCGATTCACATAATGCGACAGCTATATTATTACGGATATGCTGCTGGATGGGTGAAACGGTTCGAAAAACACTGCTCTGTTTGTGTGACCCTCACCGTTTAGCCTTCTCATTAACATTTGTTAGATACGGTTCGATTGGTAAAGAAAAGATGAAATTGTTTTGGTCGACTGGTAGAGAAAGTTCAGCTTGGCGGATATGTGCAAGTAGTTTTCCGCCGTGGCAGGTATCCCGGCAGTTTGTGGCAGCTATCTCGGTGCAAGAGTAAAATTGCAAGGTCTTTTATAAATATATATTAGGTGAGTCAGCAGTCAAACCAGTAACGCCTGTTAAATGATTCTTTTGATTTTAACATGTCTAACTGAAATTGGTTTAGTTTAAAACGCACGTCCATCGGCGTTACACGAGGATTAGTTAATTTGGCTCTTAGCCTCCTCAAGGCATTGCGAATACTATTGGAGTAAAAGTACGCAAAATATTTGGGTGCGTTCGGGTGATTCGGAAATTGTTGTTTCCCTTTACCACAAAATTTTAAATGAAAAGGTTTTATATAACAAGCTCTGTTCTACTTCCTAGTACCCTTTGAAAAAGGGGAAGAAGATGTGCGGACCAACAAGAGACTCTGAAATTCAGAACTTCAACGGTGGAGCGAGGAGGTATTTTTTTATTATACAAACACAGATAATATGTCAGTTTAGGAGCCATTTTTAATACACTGCGTTATTCCTAAATCTCACACAACACGCGCAGTGTTACCGCTATGTCGGGTACTTGGTTGCATGAGCTACACCAAACTGTTCTCCTAAACTTTGTTAAGCGACGAAACAATCTTAAAGCAATCAGTATTTTAAAGTTTAAAGCAAGATCTGGTTGGTCAAAAACTTCGGTTCTTGATATTTTAGCAAAGCTTTATTCAGATTGTGTCGCTTAGCGTCCATGCTTTTGTGTTCCTTCTTTCAACACAGACAACAGCGAGGAAAAGGGCCGAAGCTGCCAGCTGTATTCCACCGTGAAACATGTACAGGCCATCGTAACTTCCATGGAAGTCCCTAAAAAAACCTTGAAAAGAAATAAAACAAATAAATTGGGAGAGTCTCGTGATCAACCGGTATCACACTAGTTTTGTCGCGTCACTTGGTATTTGAATAAAAAAATAACTACATTTGTCCTTTATTAATTGTTCCCTAACACATTAGTGAAGGCCACAAATTATCCAGTTGCAGAAGCCTTCTGTTGTTTGTTCTTTACGTTATACAGCTGTCAGCAAAAACCGCAGCTCGCGACTGCGGCAAATGCGAGGAAATTGCTCGTTCAGTTAAAACACGCCACTATCAATACACAGTGTTGATTTAAGAAACTGCAGCTATTACCAGGAATTAATAAAAGTAAGTACACATCACACGTGAAAGAACATAGAGTTTTATTTTGTGACACTGACCGAAACTGTTCGGAACTCTAAAAAAACACCACCGAGTGTACACTCTTAATCTGGGGCCGGCAAACGCCACGGCTATAGCCGTGACGTTCAACGTTTTCAGGACTTAGCCGCGAACTGATCCGGCCCCGTCAAAGTTGCCGTGTACAACGTCATGGCTGCTGTTCGCCCACTCCTCTTTAAAAGGGTAGGGAAACGAAATTCCGGAGCTTATTTTCTAGCTTGAATGTGTCGCATGTTGCACCCTAACCTTGAAAACACCAGTCATCCGTTGAAAGGCACAAGAAAACTAATTTTAAAGCTAAATAAACGATTTTTCAATGTGCACCTGGTGGATTGCGTCGGGGCCTATTTAGGAGGTGATCTAGCAACGTTCTGGAACTTGCTACGTAGTCGTGACGTGGCAGATTCCTTCGGAGCAGCGCCGCTCTTTGGCATTTCAACATTTTCCTTCTTAGCTTTCTCTCAACTCACAAATCGCGCATTGAACCAAACAGTTCAAGAAGACGGAAAGGGTGGACTCCCTCTTTCTCGGACGCTCGTTTGTGCAGCCGGATGCAGCCATTCTCCCCTAGAAGATTAGCCAGTCGCTCAAAACTCGGACAAAAGTTGCTTTCCCCACCCCGTTCAGCCCTAAGCTGACAGTGCTGGGGACAGGGTGTCGAACCGAAATTTTTATCGGTTCGGTTCCGGTTCAGGTTCACAGATTTCGGTTCAGCTCCGGTTCAGTTCCGGGGAGCAAAAAATAACGGTTCGAACCGGTTTGAACCGGTTCGAACCGGTTTGAACCGCAAAACTGAGAATATATTTTCCGCGTTTCTTTGGTAATAGGCACTATTTCAACAGTGAAACGAGTATCTAGCTTTTTATCATTCGTAGAATCCACTTTTATTTTCAGGTAGAAAAATAAATTGCGTTATTTAATTTGAATGAAACAGTAAAAGAAAGCTAGATTAACATATATGACTCAGCATCTATTTTTTTTACCTCAGTCGCATATATTTTACCTGAAGCAAAAGGTTATCAGTTTGGAGATCGCCTAAAATACCCGTTAATGCTAAAACTTTGCGCGGCAGTATTAAAAGTAGACTCCTGCTGTGCCTCTTGAACTTAGGAATTAATTACAGTGCATAAAATCATGAAATGAGCACGTTCTCGCCATATATACCCCGAAATCTAGTTTACAAAATACGTTTTACAATATATATGATAACGACTCAACTGAGCTAAAAGCAATAATATTTTCAAAATGCCAAAACAGTTTTAGGACAGGGTCTGTCCTAAAACTGTTTTGGCATTTCAGTCTACCTTTTATAGAAACACTGAGCCGCAATAACAACGCTTACTTTCCTGACCAATATTCTTTACACTCAGGACCGTTATGCATGCAAATAATCATGCAAAAAAGAGGGACCTTTGTACTCAGATCGGATCTGGCCTAAAATAGCGCGTACCGAAAAGAACAATTTTGACATAGCTTGGTTTGAGGTTTATTCTTGTCAAGATATCGGTCAATTCAATTTACAAATAAACATGACCCTTGCTATTTTTTATATTTTTTCTTAAATAGAACAAAGTAGTATTTCATACTCTGCTCGACATTACAGGTACTTAATTGGTCACTTTCTGACGGTCTGCGTGCGCAATCGTCATAGTTCTGCCACGCGCCACTGTGTACTTTGTTTTCGTCCAGCCCACAGACACATAACATTTTTGTTCATCACATAAAAGGAGAAACAGACTTCTATATGTTTGAGAAGTTGAATATGCGTCAGGAAGACATATGTTATTTATATCAACTTCATAATAAAACATTTGTTTAAGGTTCTCCCAAATCACTTCTATCGAGGATAAAAAAGCCGGAAAAAATTTGCAGAGCATATATCAGATACTTCCGGGGTGCATTTACCTATGATGTATATCTTTAGGGTGATCGGCACTTCATTTACGTTGTCAAGTCTTCAGGCAGCAATAAAATATTTTTTATTGTCATTAATAATTTTGACTGTATGAAGTTCACATAGCCGCTTGAGACTGACATGGAAGTATGATACTCGAGAATACGCCATCTGTTGAGTCTGCGGAACACGCTTTTCTGTTCGCAGTTTGGCAGTGTGAAACACCGGGTCGTGGGCTACGCCAAAAAGGACTGTGTGCTCAGATTACAGATCTGAAGGCAAATACACGAAATGTGCAGATAAGAGATAATAAATGGTATTCTTCTAAATAATCCCATACAGGACGCCTTACTGCAAAAATAAACGTATTGAAATGCAGGTTTTAAACGTAAACACGTTTGACAGAACTCCGTCTGGCTGGGTCAAAAATTTGAGAAATACATACCTTCACCAACCAAGTCATGAAGATTTAGGAGCCAGACGTTTCAATAGGTCGGGCTCAATAAGTCGACAGCCACTTAACCATCGGAGTATGTCAACGGACTAGGGCACTTGAAGAACAAAAAAATCCGAGGACACCTAAGCGCTTCTTATGAGTTGTGAAGGCGAAATCATGAATGTCCTTCTTCTGCTCCCTTAGTTCGTCGCTAGCCAATGGGAACCTATCCATCAGATTCCTGCTACACGTGACATTGGGACGGTGGGAGGCGCCGTTTGGCGCGGCTTCAAAGCTGATGACGTCGGTTCGCTCCATGGGACAGTTATTGCTTTCGCATTAAAAGTTGAAGGAAGCAAACGACCCACTGTAGATGGAAAAGAAGCTGCAGCTCTCCACGTGCAAATAGTCGCCTCTGATGAAAATACCGAACCGACTTTGAAACGTCGGACTCCTAACTGTTCAGGACTTGGTTGGTTATCGTCCGTATTTCTCTAATAGAGATGCGTGCAATGATGTTCCTAATTACACATAAATATCGCTAAGAACAGACAATATATTTCTAATTTAAATCACATTTGGATATCGGATTGCACGAGCTCGAAACTTCGCAGAATACTGTCTCGGGAGGCTAAAGTTATATTTGGTTTTACGTGCACTTGTATTGCGGCCTCATTTTACAACACTGTGCTTTATCAGTCATGCGCGCTCTAACATTTTATTAGGCTGCCTCATATCATCGCGAGACTACTATATACACATTTGCAAGTCCGGCCTCAGGGCGCTGCCATCTTGCTTGGCTGGGGTGCGCTTGGACGAGTCATAATCCGATTACGAAGCCTTGCTAAGGCGTCGTAATCGAATTATGGCCGCGCCCAAGAGCGCACCCCACTGAGGAAGATGGCGGCGCCCTGAGACCGAACTTGCAAACGTGTATATACTGCACAACTTTACAATTTGGACATCTCTTTTGCTACACTTTGTTTCAGCTTAAAGGGGCATTGCAAAGGGACGAAGAAAACCAAATGCTGCTTCGAAAAGCGTGCCTATCAGTGTCATACACGAGCGTTCAGTGAGGACATTGGTCTAGAGCGTCAGATAATAGCGACATAAAATTCTAGAGGAAGGACTGGCTGAATAAAGCCCCTTCATGTTTTAAAAGTTGCGCAAGGTGCGTCGATGCACGAGGCACGTGCTACGTGCATCCCTGGGGAAGATGATGGCGGAACAGCGCAGCACTGAGCTAGATTTAGGACGACATGCTCTTCCCGGAAGTGGCGCGCGGCACGTGTCTCGAGCATTTCCACAACAATGTATGGCGCCACTTTTCCCAGGATAGAGGGGCTTTATGGCTGAATAGCCGCAAGTGACCCCTTCTGATCCCTTCAAGCACGTGACTCTCACTCAAAATTTTGCTTGGAACACCCGTAAATTGGTGGGGCGTTCACATCTTCATAACTGGATGTTAATTTCCAACACTTAGGAAGATCGCGCATGGTTGTTGCACGCTCTTGTTTCGGTTCTCTATTGGTTCAGACCAAGGACGTCATCAACAAAAGAAATTGTGCTGAATATTCTGAACCTATTTCAACAATTATGTTCAAAATACGTCGGATTTTTTTTCTTTATTTTATGTTTAATGTGTTGCTAGAGTCACACTCACTAGTCTAGAGCTGAACGCGATGCAAATTAAGAAAATGGCCAGAAACGCTTTGCAGGGCCCCTTCAAGTCCAGACGCAGCCGATGCTACAAGCGCAAGCAGGTGGTCCTGACCAGTGCTTGCACTGCAGGAGCGCTCGTGCTTGGCAAGACTGATGAAAGCCCGGAGCGTGCTCTTTTAGCTTCTGCTACGCTCACACTTAAAGGAATATTCACACGAGGGAGAAATCCCCGGGATTTCTCCCTCGTGTGAATACCCCTTAAAGTGAAACCGAGTATTATGTTGAGAACATCCCATTTAACCAGAAAACTGAACTGTTTAACGTGGTTTGTACGCGACATCATCGCACTATGTCCTGGGGGTTAGACATTTCTTTTAGCTGAGAAAATCGAATCCCGTGGTGTACAATGCACGCTGCAGAAGGTTCGCGCTCAGTGCAACTCATATATTCACAAAACAAAAATTATTATTTCTTGGTGCAGCGTCGTGAGGAACGACGCGAGTGTCTGGCATTATAAAAACCCGCTTTCTGGCAGGAATGATTTTGCAAACGAAGTAGCTTTGCGGGATCACGCTGTCTTGTCTGCGCCCAAGATGCGGAGCGGAGGAACCTTTACAACGCCGTATGTTTTAACTCCCCCCCCCCCCCCTTTCATTTTACGATGCTCTTCCAAAGAATACTTTTCATTTCTGAGGGACTCCCTCGTCCGTTTTGCCGGGGGTGCCGATTCGACAGTTATATTTGTGTCATTTGTTAACATCCTCCATTTCTTTTATGTTGCACCATAAAAACAGTGAAGATTAAAAAAAACTGTGAGAATTTGAGTGGCTGCCTCTAAGGCCACTAGAATCTTTCTTTTTAGGTATCCCTGCCGTACACACTTGTAGTTCTATTTATCGTCAGATTAATAAGCCATATTTAGTCCTTTCAATCCTTTTAATTTCGGGGACAACTTTCATGAGACAGTTCAGCAACAACGAAAACATGTTTGGCTGCCTCAATGATGTGTACATGTAAAATGGTTCATGCAAGAATTTTTGTACTTTCAGTAAATACCACTAAGAGCTAATCCCTGACGTTGATAGCTTTCAAAAACACAGTTTTTTTCTCCACTCAATGACAGACGCAGAAAAAATAAAGGAAAGAAATAGCTTTTCCCTCCTCAACTCGCTATTAGAACAAGCAGCGATGTTATCTGATGCTAATTGTATACCGCCAGTGTTAGAGTTCGGCTATTCTCAACTTTGATTGAACAAAAGCCATCACGAATGTTTGGCGATGCTAATTGCCAAGAACCCGAGCACTCGACTCGGGCTTATGACAATCGAGTACGTAACGATGTCACGTGAATCGCCGTGAGAAGTCGTGATGGCATGTGATGTCACGATGTCAACAACGCTAATACATATATATTCCGTTGCAACTCAAGAAGGTAGAGCAAGGGAAAAGAAGGCCGGGGAGGAAGAAGCAGACGGAACGCTGGAGAAGGGGGAAACCTCCTCCCCTCTCCAGCGTTCCGCCTGCTTCTTCCTCCCCGGCCTTCCTTTCCCTCGCCCTACCTTACTTGAGTTGCAACGGAATATAATGACGTACTCAATTTAAGCCGACTTGACGCGGTGAGTCACGCGACTACGTCACAAGGCCACTTGACGTGGCATTATTTTATAGCATATCTTGACACTATGACGTCACGTGACCACGTGACACATGATTAATCGTAGTGCCAATGCAAAAGCGCCACGAAAACCCACAATTTTTCATACATTGCAATTCAGTATATAACAATTTGATTACCATATAGAAATACAGCTGTCAATTTTTACTTCTGGAAATACTCATTTTGTAATAAAAATATTACCGTGAACCGTTTTGAACCGGTTACCGTTATATTTTTTCCGGTTCAGTTCCGGTTCAGTTCCAAGATGGCGGCGAAGATTTCGGTTCGGTTCAGTTCCGGTTCGGCAAAAAATAACGGTTCTGTTCCGGTTTTCGGTTCGGTTTGGTTCCGGTTCGACACTCTGGCTGGGGAAGCTACGTGCTCTTTGGGCCAGCCACAGGCTCGTCACCCCACGGGCACTTCGAACGGCTCGGTTGTAACAAGCTGACGCTATTGACAGCACCACAACGCCGACAACGCCACCAAGGGCAAAGCTCATAATCCCGCCAGCCTTTCTACGTCACGAATGCGGGGAATCTTTTCTTTCTGTTTTTGTTTGCGCTGGATATCCCATGACGCATCGCGCTCTCCGTTCGCTTCTCTTCGAGCGTTTGCTCGAGTCCACCATTTAAAAAGAAAAATAGAGCCAGTCGTTCAAAATACAGACGTGCGATTATCATTTACGGTTATTATCCGTCATACTTGACTCATTTCCGAACGGAATTTGAATATTTCAATTTTTGTTTCCGTACCGCTTTAATGGTGCGAATGGCTATATAGGTGGCTCCGTAGGCGGCCCTGTAATTTTTGGCTGCCCGTTTGTGCAGGGCCGGCGAAAACGGGCCGGCTATGCACATAATAGTGGGAAAAAAGACTGCTTTCCGCTAGATGGTGGCAGTTGCGGCCACCCAGCGTGCCCCGCGGGCGCAGCCAGCGCATTTCTCTTCTCGTTGTGCCAGGACGACGAATTTTGGACGTACGAAGTACGAATCTAATCGGGAGCATCTGCGGGTGACGTTTGTTTTCTTATCTTGGTCTTGGAAGCGTATGTTAGAGTGTGCGCCGAAGCCGCGGGACAGTGAGTTAGTTCTTCAGGATGCTCACGCCGAAGGATATCAAAGGCGGGCGGTGTAACCATGACGGAACATGTGAATTCGATGGCTTCACACGGCGTGCTGATCTGGCGGCACGACCAGCACGATCACCACTTCTGGGCCAACTTGGCTGGTGCTATTACTGCGGGCACAGTCCTCTTCAGCATAACCGACTGGGTAATTATGTAGCTCACTGGCTAATAACGGAATAGAGTCAAGTGTTTAAAGAGTTCCTAACTAGTAACTTTTGTTCTCGTTAACAGAGGACTTCTTGGACCCTCTCCTGGATGATACAGGTATCTATACACCATATTTTTGTATTCTAAGAAGCCCGTTTGAAAACACCTTTTTTCATATTATTCAGATACCGGCTGGCGTCGCCGGTGGAAAGCGGAAAACAGGTTTACTTCATTTCACCTTAACATGGACTTACCACAACAGCTGCAAGCGCGGACTCTTCGCGTCTGACGTCGGCTCGGATGCGCACAAGCACTCGTGGAGGGTGACAATTTTTAAAGTTCTCGGGTCACAGTCGCAGCCCTTATGGTTTGCCTATAGTAAGCTGAAGCAGATAAAGCTAGCCGGTTATGCCTCAACGGTGGCCACCAGCATTTTCCAGCAACAAGGTGTAAATACTTTATAGGGGGTGCTTTTTCTTGCAACAGTGTCCGCCGATAGAGCACGGCGTTACGGCGCACTCATCAGCTTGCCGTCCGAGGTATATAGTCGTGCGTCTCGGCCGGCGTCGACGATCGCGTTGAGCAAAGGAGGACGGCCACACAAGGAACATTAATACTAAAATTGATGATGAATGTAACATCTACGATACACTAAGTTTGTCCTTGTGCGTGCTACCTTCTTTGCTCACGCGACCCTCGACGTCGGCCGAAACGTTCTTTCTGTGTGAATGAGCCTTCAGGGGAGACTCGCGTCCCTGCGCTAGACGTCAAAGCGCGACATGTGAGGACAGTCTCCGGCCACCGCGTCGCAGCCTACGACGTACCGCTGCCCGCAGTGAAGGGGTGCCACACTGATTGCTTTAAAGCATGTTAAGCTTTAATCGGTACGCGCTCGGAAGCGAGAAAGACAGGCAGGTGTTCTACGCACGCCCGAGCAAAGAGAATATACTCGGGTGTCTCTTTCTCGGATGGCTCCTTTACAGCTGTCGCTGTCCCCCATCTTACGCAGAAATCTTACCAATTTTTTATGAGTTTGTGCTCATGATGTAACGAAGTATACATGTTAGATCTTATTTCAGGCATAAAGTTAAGGTCGAATTCGGATTATTTATAAAAAAAAGAAAAATTTGTGGTGGTGCAACTGCGCGAACCGCAAGTTGCACACATTTTTGTCCTCATGTTATTAGAAATTGAAACGTCTAAGGGGAAACTAACCTTTTTCAACTTATTGGAGGTAGCATGCCTGACTCCTTTCCATTTCCCTACATCTTAAGTAATGCAGTTTAACGTTTGGTGACACTCTAAGAATAAGCTTTTATGAAGATAACTGAATTTAGGAAATGTATTGTATTAAACAATATTTTTGAAAAAAGCCGAACTATTTATTTTACAATATTTGACGCAGTTTAGCAAAGTGTTTACCCTGACGTGACCATACTTTTAAAAATTACAGAAAGTTAATTATTCAAAATCTTTTGACACCATAATTATCCAAGCGTCAAAAGTTATGAATTTTTATTTTAAACAAAAATAGCTGTTTATGTGCGACGTGTAGTTTTTGAGCAAACGATTTAGTCGGTGTTTCATGACACAGCCTGTGTGATATAACCATGAACCTGTAGATCATGGCAAGTGGACAGCCTCAGCTCCCCTTCCTGGTGGCGTCAAAATTTACTGGTTTGTTTCCACTCTGCAAACTGCCACCAAAGCTCTATTCATATGACGTAAGACTGCTTTTTAATGTCCAGTAACTAAACATAAGCATGGCCGCCGAGAGCAAATGCGGTTATCTAATTGGCGAATTTGTTTTCGCTTATTTTGTTTTCCGCAGAGCTCACGCATAAACGGTTTGTTAGCGGCCATATTTGTGGCCGATGACTCAATATTTGTATAGACTCTAACATCCAGCAAGCTACTTTCTAAAAACCAGCTGGTTGCTAAATTTTAGAACGTAATTAAGATAAAAGACATGTTCTCCTCCCTTATTATCTTAAAATGAAATGGTGAAAATTCTTAATCGCAGCGGCATCATGCCTTGATGACAGAGGCAAATGGCCTTCGGACGTGCCGCGGACACCCGTCTTGTGGCACGAAGCTCCAGCAGACTGCAACACAGTTGGCTCGGAGAGCGCACCTGCAACTGCGGCGGGTTCTAGTTCACCAAGTGTGTCAACTGAAAGCGACGGCCATGCTTCCACCAATCTTTCAGCAAGTGACACAAGTTTTCATATACTTTTCTATTTTATTGTTTGAATGTGGTATTTATTACAACAAAGCACCACCTGTATCTTCATCTCTGCATCTAATTTAAACAAATAAATGGATTGTTCACCTGCGGACCCACTGCTCTTTTAAATGTTTAGAAACCATCGGCCTTGCCCTTGAAACAATTCCTGTATATTTGCTGTCCCCTAGAGCACTCGGCAAGTGAATCGCTCAAGTATACAAATTGAGCTTGGTAATGAATTTCCAATATATTTTGCGACTCAAAAATAAAGTTGCGACGTGACTATGTGCATGACGTCTTACAAGAAGACGTCAGGCTCAGTGCCACCTCACAGCTTCATTGTTACGGTGAAATTTTCCTGTACTTCTCATTTGCCTGGCTTTCTCCGTGCATCACAGTCCTGGACCCCTCCGAGATACTCTGCGGGGGAGTGGACGACGGCACATTTTTATAGCCAGCAGAAAACGGGCCACATAGAAAACAGGCCTGCTAGAAAACGGGCCACCTAGTACACAGGCCAGCTAGAAAACGGGCCAGCTAAAAACGGGCCGGCAAGATCCAACTTGTCACGGCAAAGTTTGGGGCCACCTAAAAAGGGACGGCAAACGGGCTGGCAATTTTAGGTGGCCTCGAAATTTGCCGTGACAAGTTGGATCTCATTTGTCACGGCTATAGGTGGCTCCCTAGGTGGCCCCAGATTAAGAGTGTAGATGTATCTGAGATTTGAGCAGAAATCAACTGCAATAAGAAGCTTTGCGTGCATTAACCGCTACATAATTTATATATGCATTCAAATTTACAATAAGAAAACAGAAACAGATATGGCAAGTTGTAAAATAGTCTCGAATGGTTAAGTTGGTTTGTTATATTTCAATATTATATATTATTATTGTTTCTCCTCTTTTTACGTAATGATTTTGAAAGAGGGCCCTAATGATCAATAAATAAAATAAAAGTTAGAAACGCTCCTTGACTTCAAGCCACCATACAAAACATCAAAACACTGCAGGTACTATGTATTCAACAAAACCACGATAGTAAAAAAAAAAAAAAAGTCTCGATTTATTTATTATGAGCGCAGCGGTGAATTTTATACTATACTTCGTTTCAGCTTCCATCCGAGCGCAGCCAAAGGCCGAGGGACGGTTCGCAACTTCGAGAAGAGCATCACTACGCACCACAAAGCAGTCCGCAAAAGTTTTTTTTTTATAAATAACGGTTTTGTGCGTAAACATTGCACAACATTCCAAATGTGTACTGCTGAGAGGGATTTGCAACGAAAGCAATTAAATATCTGAAGTGTATGCTTTTATTAATATATGTAAATGCATGGGTTTGGTGAAAATGCGTGCATCCGCTGGCAACACGGCTGCATGCGCTCGGTTCTTCTGTGTGGTTTCGTTCCCGTAATGGCCGAATCGTGTGCTTCGCTGCTTTCCCCACCAAGTCGCTTGAAAACGCCCTTTCGCCAAGGCACGTTTGGGCGTTAGGCGCGAGCGGTCTTGATGAATGTTTACTTTCGAATTGGGCAGGAGACTCCGGCCGCGTCAGTACTGCGAATGCGTTGTAAACAAGAAAAGCGTCCGGGCCACTACAATTACTTCACTGATACGCGGTGAAATCAGGGCACCCCTTTACCTGCCGATCACATTGAACGCCGACAAGCTGGTGGAAAGGACTGCGCCTCGAGCCCTGGTATATCCAGACAATACAAGGAAACATCAACGGCCGGGTCATCGTGCACCTTGCAGTGTAGATCTCGAAACTATGCCGAAATGCTAGACAGGTGGAAAGCTTGGACATGGACACCAGCGACCAGCCTACGTACTGACATCCCCTGTGACTAAATTTCAGATCGTCAAAAGGCACTTTTAAACCTGTAGCAGACGATACCGTTGATACACCCGTAGCAGACGAAATACTCGGCGAGCGCGGGCGGTGCGGCGGAGGGATACTAAAGTGCAGGCGAGATCGCGTGACCTATTGCCGGCGTGCGATTGGCTCCGGTCACACGTAGCTTTGGCTGCGCTCGGACGGAAGCTGAAACGAAGTATAAAACAAAAACACGTTAAAAATGGTATCTTCATATCTAAAACAAATTGAAAAGAAGCTCAAGGATGAACCTGCCAGTCGGTGTAAGTCTACCTTACGTCCTAACTAAAACACAGCCTACTTACCTGTTATTGATGGACTGCAGAAAGTGAGAGGTAGCAAGAACAACCCTGAGATCCCGTAGCATGTTGACATCCATTGGACACCGATGTAGTCCGCCATGAGGACGCCCCTCATAGGTTGCAGGCATCCGTAGACGAGGTACACGCTCAAGCACAGAAGAAGTATGTGCACACGAAGCGTTGCATACGACATCGCAATCACTGAACATCCCCATATAAAAAAGCTCGCCATAACCAAGGTGCTACGTCGAAAGCATCTCCTGTCCGCCATAAGGGGAAGGAACAACCGCCCAATAAGTTGGCTGCAAGTCCCGTACATGATGAGGGATTCTGCATCTTCAATCGACAAACCTTTGTCTAGTGAGTAGTCGACCAGAGTGGTGACAAACGCAGCTCCTGTCAAGTCTGTCACCACTACCAGTGTAACAACAACGCAAAGCATGGGATTAAGTAACAGCCTAAGTGCCGGACGATGTTTTTTGACTTGCTTTTCGGCAGGGGTTGTTGAAGATTGTTGGCGTTGTTCGGAATCAGCCGAGATTTTCTGCATTTTCGACGAACCTTCCTCAGTTGCATTCCGCGCACCCTCACCGTTTTTCTTCAAGGACGTCCACGGTGGTTCCTTGACCAAAATACCGATGGCCGAAAGGTGCATAGTGATGCCTCCGAAGATTAGAAGCGTACCACGAAAGGCGTATTCATTTTGCAAGTAGGGAAGAAACTTGGGAAAAACCAGACCACCTAATGATGCTCCAGCCAACTTCATTCCCGATGTTAAGCCTCTGTACTTGTCAAAATACATAGCAAGGAGTATACCATACGTCAGTGTAATAACACCAACCCCCAGACCTGGAATAGAGCAGAAAAGAAAACGTGAAAGAATCGCATAAGTTACAGTTTCACAGGAGTTTTTCTGAAACTGTGCGTTCAGCGTGTGCTTTGCTTAGCTGTATGTTCAATCTGAAGTGTTCCGGCCAGTGGTAAAGAAATCAAAGGCATGAGAGCGCGGTTTTCACTAAGCCTGCTCTTACGCGAGGCCAAAATATATGACCATCGCGGAGGCAGGATATAATCGTGGGAAGTCGCAACGTATTTGACTGTCGCTTTTAAGACACAAGTCAAGCACAAAACTTCCTGCTGTGTTTTTATACGTTCGCTTCCTACGTATGTAGTCAGCAGATACTATAATTGTTCCCCTCGAGTTAACTGATAATATAAAATGCGACAACCTTGCCCAGAATTGCAATAGTTCCTTAATATGACCTAGTTTCAACCGAAGATCCTTTCACAAACACGACAACTACACCTTGTAACAAAATTACGTGTGCCTGAGCGACACACAGTCATTTTAATATGTATTTTGTATATTTTTTTCTCATGAACTGACTAACTTTTTGGGGGATAATTTTCGCAACGATATCTAACCGCAATTTAGCAACCACACGAGAACTTTTCAACCACACGAGAACAACCACACGAGAACTTCAACCACACGAGAACTTTTCAACCACACGAGAACTTTACAAGAACTTTGTAAACCTCTGTCATCACGTGGAAGACTACAACCTCAGTGCAACATGAAACTTTTTTGCCACATCGCTAACAAAAAGTGCCTGCGATGGAGTGCGTGGAACAGTGAAGAGACTGGCTGCGAAGTCAAGCCTACAAAGACCATTCAGTGGACAAATTTTAACACCACTAAATCTCTTCAACTGGGCACGCGACAACCTGACACAAATTCGAGCGATCAGGGTGCCGGAAAGTGATTATCCCGGTTCAATGTCCCTCTACCTATCCGCGGGACTAGAGGACTTCATTACTTTGAACCAACCTCACTGACCGAAATGAACGTCGGCTTTACTTCTCTTTCAAGAACAGTAAATGTCACGACAGCGTAACGTCCTCAAATTGATTGCGTCTGAGAAGATTAGATAGAGCCAGTATTCCGAGGACTCCCTACCCATCATCAGCTTGAGTGCCCGCCTTGAGACCGACGAGCTGGGTTGGCCCCAACTTCGAAAATTAATTTTTCGCGTTTAAGAAATAACACTTTTTTCTCACGCTGCCTATTTGATGTCTGGGTTTTAAATTACTTATTGCCTTTGTCAATATATTTTTAGACTGACCACCTCATTCCGTTACTCTTAAGTGAAAGTTGCTCTTTTTGCGCTATTTTCAAGATTGGCGATTTTTTCATCGAAACACCGCAATAAATATTATACGAAAAATATTTTTATAATTAACTTCAGTCCAAGTGCCATTAATACAAGTAAAATTTATGCCTGATAATTTTGCCATTTTCCGAGGAAAAAAAGGTGAATATCGGCATTTTTGGCGATTTTTAAGGCCACAGAATTGCAAGAAAAGGTTGAAATTACATGCAAGTATATATTTGGCAATTTAGAGGGAACTATTTAGTTACTAAAAACATAGTTATTTTCCAGCCTAGTTTCAAAACTGGCAGAAAAAAAATTCCGTCGATAGCCCTTGAAGCTTTACTGCAAAAATATATTGTGAAGGGCACTTTTACGTCGCCTTAAGTGCCTACAATTTTTTAAAACCAAATCCGTGATGGTCGATTTAGGGGCTGGATCGTTTGGCGTGGAATGACCCAAAAAGAACAGTCCTATTGAGGATCTATGAATGAAAGTACAGGTTTAAAATGCTTGTCACAGTATAGAGCCCTAACTTCATGTCGCCTGATTCCATCATTTTTGGGTGTTAGATGCCGTTCAAAAACAAGGCAAAATATCACTAGAATTCTATTATGAAGACGGGCGTATCTTTACCTTGAATGACGCCGAAAGTCACCGACATCCATGTCATGGTGGGAACAAATGCGGATGCCACGATTCCTGACCAGATCAGCAGCGCTCCCAGTAGAAATATCGTGAAAAGTGAGACTGTCCGTTGAAACACTGCCACAAAAATAGCTACAAAACAGAATGTAGATCACATTATCTGCTTATGTATGAGTGTGCTTCCACTTTATACTAGAATTTCCAGTTACTGTTGTAGAGGGAGGTGCGCGAGTTTAAAAGCAAACCCTGGAAGCAAAAGGTTTGAAAACGCATTAATTACTAGGGCTGGGCAACTGATTTTTTTAACTGACTCCCTGCCCTGGTAATTTTCCGGGTAATTAAGTAATTCGGGCAGACATTTCAGCCTTGCTAATGGTAAAGGCGCAAATGGCTTGCTCGGATTATAATGGGTAGTCACACATACCTCTTGATATGGCAGATTGGATTGAAAAAACAATTGTTTAGGACTAGAATAATTAGTTTAAAAATATATAGGATTACGAATTTCTATTTCACATCAAAAATAAGAATTTATCGCATCATTAACTTAAAACCTAAACAAAAAACATATTAAAA
>JAZHYW010048368.1:0-20716 GCA_037355805.1 Ixodes ricinus | reverse complement strand
GGCAGACGTGGCAGTGCCGGACAAATACATCGCCTTCGAGTGGATCTAGGCGACCTAAATCCATCTGCTGAAGTGGAAGAACTTGCTCCAACACGAGTTTTCTACCTCATTCTCACGGCGAAGTCAGTGCATGTCATTCCAGCAACAAGTGCGCCAGCGGAATTAAACTTCTCAATGGCGGGTCTTTTAATTTAAGAGTCGAACAAAACTGAGTCCTGTCCATATTTGACGATATCCCGTTCGTACACAGCAGGATTGTACAGATACTCACTAAAAGTATTTAAGTTAAGTTACTGAGTACCACGAAAAATAGTAACTGAGTAGAGTACTAAATACTCAAATTTGTAAAGTAATTGAGTAAAGTACAAAATACTCCAAAAAAGTAACTCGTTACTTTCAAGATACTCTCAAGTTACAATTTTCTCTGCAATTCATTGTCAAGCACAACCAAAGTCAGAAAAATTCTTCCTCCCAGCTACTATGGAATCTCCTGGAAATCTCTTAGCTAGACTTCGGCTGCCACTCAGGCTTCTAGGAGGTCCCAAGTAACTATGAATGAAACAAAAATAAAAATGTTTTTCTTTTATACCCTTGCTACGGCGAGGACATAGGCGAGGGCAGCGCGGGGCCCGTTCGCTTGCGGAGGGAGTTTCTACACAGAGGCTCGCCTCCGACGCGCCCCTTGTGTCGGGACGCCTTTTTCGGAGGTCGATACGGGGCAGAGCGAAGTAGCAGAGTAGTAGTTTGACGTCCGTGACGTCATGTCCGGTTTTAGTCATTTACTTTGACATCTTCACCTCTTCACTTCGCGTAGGAGCGAGCCGATGCAGGAGCGAGCCGACGTTAAAAAAAGATACGTTTCAACTACGAGAGTGTCAGCAAGAGCCACGTAAATACCTGTGCACACTCGGAGCGGACGCGCACGTTTGATCGAAGTGCTTCGGGACCGATCTTTTACGAGTACCAGTCGATACTGACGTGACACTCGGCAAAGAAAGGTGGGACCGGCATTGCGTAGCTCCCACGAACTGTTATAGCTCGACAGTAATGTACTATCGGAAACAATTGAGCGTGAACGCGCCTCCGCGGCGACAAGCGTGTCAGAATAAAAATGGCCCACTAATAACAAAGTGTACATACCGTGTTGCGAAAGTAATCCATACGGCGTTTATTTGAGCTCCATATCACACAAAACAAGGAGATAGAATCGACGACAGCGTTCGTCAACACTGCCTCGGAAAATAAGGGGAAGAGATTGACCTCACCTCTTAATCTAAAATTGAGGTCAGCGATCAAACTATAATACGGGAAGGGTCCACAAGGGTCGCGCGGGCGCGTATTCCATTCAGCAAGCCAGCCGGTCGGTCGTGGGCAGACGGTCTTGGCCAAGGACCGTCGGAGCAACGCCGGCAACGCTGCGACGAGTCGGAGTGCCTGCATAGGCCTCGAGCTCGCTCGGTCGGTGGCATCGTTGCCGTTGTACCTTTTCCCGGGTGTTTGTTGATCCAGCGTTCATGTTCGTCGTGGCCGGTTTCGAGTACTTCCTTCTTTTTTCTTGCTGCTTGAAATCGGGACCCGCGAGAAGAGCACGTAGAAAAATAAATGTCCGTTGGTCGTCGCGACCAAGTGTGAGCGACGTTGTCGGTCATGTTGATTTGATCGTAGAAAGACGGCTCCGGAGCTGTTGTCGTACGTACATTCTTGGCGTAAGATCGTTTCGTGTATCTGACCTCTGTTCTTTAGCGTATGAACACGCCGCGACCGCCGCCTCCCCCGCCCCAACACTAGACACAACAACCGAACAACCTGCAACAAGCTCTCCGCCAAACGTAAAAAAAAAAACATTTTTTTGCTTGTTTTTACGTTTCCGGCAGTGACGTCACGGACGTCACTGCCCCGTATCGACCTCCAAAAAAGGCGTCCCCCTTGTGTCGGGTGTTCATTTCCGCTTCCCCCGTCAGTGCACTGCCGGTGCCGTGCAGTCGGGGGTCGGGGAGTCCAGGCCAGGGGAGAGGGGGCGCCACCGTGGTGGGCGCCGGCGGTCATTCGTGCTACCGAAGACCATAGCGAGATAGCGAGTTTTAGTAGACCGTGTATCCCCATCCGCTAAGCCGCTCCGCTACCCGGAACTTTACAGCCAAAGCCATCGGCACGCAGACGCAGTGGCGGTTTCTTCGTATTGAGCGGTTAGAGGGGAAACACGGTCTACTAAAACTCGCTAATGCTGTGTACGCCGCGTGCGATGGGCCGCCGGATCGGAGCCATGTAAGTCGCGTCTTTCCAGTCTTGTGTGCGAAGAGAGCCTAGTGAAACGAACGAACGGTGTGTGCGACTGCGTGCGAATGCAAAGGCATTTCTGAAGCTGGAAGGCTTTCTTTTTATATGCTTTCACTCCATAACATAGAAAAATAAACTCCGGTTTGCTGTCGACCCCTGCCAGACACTTGTAGAACCCACCCCCTATCCGACACAAGTGCCCTCCCTCTGGCTTGTAGCCTTGTACACATCTTATGCTTTCACCCGCATGCCCTTCTGCTTCGGAATCTCTGTTGCTCTTGGGATTGGCCACAAACAAATTGTAACAAAATGTGCTTTGACGTTTTGCCCAGTGTAGAAGACACGACACGCGTCCGCTCGGTTTGAGGCTGAGACACCTGCTTCTCCGTGTCACCTCTTTCAGCAGAAGCACGGAAGTGCACTGTATTACCTGGCACGAAATGTATCGGCAATGGCAGGGCGCCTAGCCAAAATAACTGGAGTTCAATATTTTCCAAGCTTCCCGCCTCTAAAGAAAATAAAAAATAGAGGGTAACTTAAAAAGTAACTTTAAAATGAGTACAAGTTACTTGAAAAAAGTATTTAAGTTAGAGTACTAAATACTGACGTTCGAAAGTATTTGCAAGATACCAAGTTACTCAGCAAAAGTATTTAAGATACAGTAACTTGAGTAGGTGTATTTAAGCTACGTACAAGTCCGGTACACAGCAACCTCGTCAAGTGAAACAGGGCGTGTGGTGCGTAGTGGTGAGTGATGGCCTTTCGTCTCTTATTTTTTAATTGTTTGAGCGAAAAAATGTCATAATGTGGTATGACCTTCTGTTCATTTTTATGTTTGGAAAGTACGCGTCTGCTTAAAATAAGTGTTACGAGCAAAAACAAAAGAAATGTGTGTATATATATATATGTGTGTGTGTGTGTGTGTGTGTGCGTGCGTGCGTGATGTGTGTGTGTGTGTGTGCGTGTCTGTGTGTGTGTGTGTGTGTGAGAGAGAGAGCGTGCGTGCGTGTGCGTGTGCGCCTGTGCCTGTGCGTGCGTGTGTCGTGTGCGTGCGTGCGTGCGTGCGTGCGTGTGTGTGTGTGTGCGCGCGCGTGTGCGCGTGCGTGTCGTGCGTGCGTGTGTGTGTGTGCCTGTATGTATATTCTTTTTATGCGCTTCTTCCGGGCAGAGTGAGGGACTCCTAGGACGATCGCGTAATTACTATCATTTTTCCAGCGACGCGCAGTGTCTCGGAAGGCTGATTGCTTGGGGAGACACTGCTCTTTGAGGCAAAATTTTACTAAGAAAACATATTTTTGAAATTGTGTTTTTTGAAGATTGGCAAGCACTTATCATCTTGTCCTGAAAGATTTTCGTTAAATAAGTCTCTCTTATCTTGAAGTATTGTCTTGGAAACAAAGTAAAATGAGTCATTGGATTTTTTTAAATATTATTTCTGAGTGAACTATTTACACCCTTTACTATTTTATGGAAGCCATATCTCCACATTGTACATATCTAATCTTCATATCTTTTTTCTTCTCTGCTAGCTGTCTGTGTGTAGTATGCAATATTAATATGCAATATATTAAATAGGATGTCAGGTTTTTTGTAGGTGCCTTTTAGGCATCCTGCGAAAAATGATTTTGAAACTGGAAACTTCAAAAGTGTCATAAGGAGTATATAAATAATCCTAGAGCTTCTACTTATACCGTATTGGATTCCACATACCTTTTAGTTCACTGATATATAGTTTATTTTCTTATTCAGTATTTCTATTTGTATTAATCCTTCCCATAATCTTTCGCAAATAAAATTTTCAATATTAATAAAACTAATTAGGTTACATCAAAACCATGTACATATTTGTAGTCAGATTGTAATGGCAAATAAGCCATGTAAATTCCATTTGAATTGAATCACAAGTTATATAAAAAAAATCTCTAGAAGCAGTGTTCCCCTTAATATAAAAACGTTGAAACACGTAATAACAAAATGACATCCACCGCATATTGTGACCCGAAGATATCTTGGTACAAAGATAAGCAAACAGCCTAAAAAGTGCTCTTTGTCTTCTTTTTTCATTCACGCTTGATTTTATGATATACAATGGATGCCTGGTTTATGAGTGGGATACGGCTCCAAGTTTTGTGTATGGCGTTCGGATACGAATACAAAGTATCTGCATGCGATTCGGATGCGGATAATGTAAGTGTTACCCGCGTAAGGCTCTACAAATGGCGAACCGAACGATTTCAGCAAGCATGTTATTTTTAGCGCGAGATGCCGAAGCTTATCATGATGAAGACTTATATTTTGATGCGGAAGCGGTTTAATTACACCCAGTTATTCGTGAACTCTTCAATACACAGAGGACGGGCTATACTTAGCAGGAACGCTGTGAAGGACGAACAACACGCTGTAGTTTTACGAGCAAGCACACGCCGTTTTTTCCCACTAGGTGTACAGTCGTCGCGGAGTTAATAGCTCCACGCGAGCGTGCGTTTTTTCCGAGGGGCGCTTGACTGGTGGCTTGCGATAGAACTAGAGATGACGTCAGGGCGAGTCCATGCGGAGTGGGCGGGGAAGCCGTCTCAATTCAAGGGAACCGTTGTTATCATCCGAACGTCCGCACGCCTGAGTGTAGTTCGAATGAAAAGGGAAGATGATTCTGCAGAAGTCAAGATCGCCAACCACGAATGACACGGCAGTTTGAAAAGAGAGAAGGAAATACGTCGTATTTTCTAACTTCTGCAGAATCATCTCCCATTTTCATTCGACCTACGCTCACCCGCAGGCAGATGATAGCAACGGTTCCCTTGAATTGAGCGGCTTCCCCGTCCACTCCGCATGGACTCGCCCTGACGTCATCTTTAGTTTTATCGCAAGTCACCAGTCGAGCGCCCCTCGGAAATAAACGCGCGCTCGCGTGGAGCCTAACTCCCGCGGCGACTGTACATGGGCGCCCCGTGTGCGCAGAAACCAGATTCGCGCAAAGAACATGCGGATGTGCACCTCACCGACAGCAGCGCCACCACTGAGGCGTGACGTCAGAGCCCAACGTTCGTAATATATGTCCTAAAAAAACGACGCAAAGTCTCATTTTTTATTCCAGTACTTCGTTCTCTCGTTCGCAGGGGACGCAGAAGTACGCGTGAATCAGTGTTCACGAAGTTCGATGAACACAGATTCTCTCGCATTCAGCCTTGGACGGGTGAACGTTATGTGTATTACACATGTCGTTGTTCTCCACTAGTACGCATCCTTTTTCCATTATAGCGCCAGTAGCGACGTGCATCTTCCACGCAGCCCTTGTATCCCGACTCAAGATAGCAGCGGTGGTCTTCTTGCCCTGGAACATCAACGTATCCGGAGCGTAAGTTCACCCGCAAAACCTGCGCAGGGGAGGCGTTGACGTCATAAGGCTGTAGGCTCCGATTGCCGTTCCGATTGGCTGGACGGTGGGTACAGACCTCGAGGCAGCTATACGCCTCGCAAGTGGGCTCATTTTCGTCTTCTGCGCATGAGAAGGGAAGTAGCGGTGACGTCAGAACGCCGAGCCCTGATTGGCTGATCGCGGTCCCCTATCTGAGCGTCGTCTGCTCCTTTGCAACAACGTCTGCTCGCAACGTCGTCTGCGTCTGTCTTACCTTTCCTGCGACTTTCGGAAGTGCAGGTCTTTACGAGCGAGCTCGGCTTCGCCTTTCAGAGAAGGCAGACGAAATAACTCGAGCGGTTCGTTGTTTTTGTCGAACAACTAGCAGACGCGCATCAAGGAGGGAAGTCAAAGTACTCACTGGCGAGGTGTCCCGAGACGCCGAGGTTTGTTTGCTAAGAACCGAGAGTGAGCGTGTTAGTGTCCGCAAGTTCCCTCCCAAATACTTTTCCCCCCTTTCGTGTGCGGCAAGACTCCTCATTCTTTAATGGCGTCGGCGGGTTGGCGCAGTTAACGTCGTCTGCTTTACGTCTGCTAGTCAAAGCGATGGCTCCTTTACCTTTCCTGCGTCTGTCGGATATTCACCGCTTTTTCACCGGCGAGAGTCACCGTTGCCTCGGAAAACAAGGAGATGACAAGAGGAAGAGATTGACCTCTTAATCTAAAATTGAGGTCAGTGATCACAGTATAATACGGGAAGGGTTCACAAGGGACGCGCGGGCACATTCCACTCAGCACGCCAGCCGGTCGTGGGCAGACGGTCACCGAGTCGGAGTGGCTGCTAGGCCTATCTGCCGAGTTCGCTTGGTCGGTGTCGGTGGAATCGTGGCCGTTGGAGCTTTTCCCGGGTGTTTGTGAATCCAGCGTTCTTGTTCATCGTGGTCTGGTTCAAGTACTTTTTACGTTTTTCTTGCTGCTCGAAGTCGGGACGCGAGAGAAGCGCACGTAGAAAAATAAACGTCCGTTGGTCGTCGCGACCGCGACGCTGTCGGCCATGCTGATTTGATCGTAACAAATGCGTAGCTTCAGAGCTGTCGTAGGATTTTGTCGTAACCTGCGCAAAACTTACGAAAATTTCGGTTCGTGAATACGAATTTGTTTTTAAGTTTTGTCTTACGTATATTTTTGGCGTGAGATAGTTTCGTGAATCCGGCCTCTCCACTTGCAAAAGTCGCAGAAAAGGTAAGACAGACGCAAACGACGTTGCGAGCAGACGACGTTGCAAAGGAGCAGACGACGCTCAGATAGGGGACCGCGATCAGCCAATCAGGGCTCGGCGTTCTGACGTCACCGCTACCCGCTGCGCGAGAAGCAGACGAACTTGCCCTCCGCATAGCATCGAGGTCTATCCACTATCCTTTTAATCGGAGACAATCCGAGCTCGGCGTTCTGAAATCAACGCAACCCCTGCAAAAAAGAAAAAAAAAAGAAGACTATCTTGCGCGGCCCATAAACTCTTCGACACTCTACAAGTCCGACCGCAGTCGACCGTATACGATCTCATAAAGCCATTCAAGCAACACCAAAAATGCACCGTCATGGCCCTCGTCATCTTTGTGCGTTTTCTACATCACCGGCTAAACTCATCACGCACAGCGACTGCATCATTATTCCACGCTTCGTTCTTAGCGTGATTGCTTTAGCCGGCGACGGTAAGCGCAGAAAGCGCATGGTGATGCAAACTCTGGCCTCGATTGATTGGCTTTATCGAGTCGTATACACCTTTTGCATGGCTTGTCACCGGGGTGAAAAATGCTGAGTCACTGAGCTTTGGACGCACGCGCAGGGTCTAGTAAACCGCAATGCAGTGCAACAGCGCACGCTAAGAAGGCTTTCCACAGCCCAGCAAATAAAGATGGCAGGACACGGGAGGCGACTTTTGCAATAGTCTATACACAGTTGGCTGCGATTGGTCTTGGCGAAAAACGGAGTATTTAGAGTTGTAGCTTTAACAGAGAGTTTTAGAAGAAGGGAGCCCATCGCTTTGTGTCGCCCGAGCAAATTGGGACGTCGGTCTGCAGATGCGCCGAGGTTTTACGCATGCGTGGTGGCGACGCTTCAGTCTGCTCGAGGGACGTAAGCTCTTGCTGTTGTTTGTTGCTGTTGCTGCTGTTCTTTTTCTAACTCTCAATAATTATTTTTTTCCCGCTAAGCCAGAAACACTCGTAGCGGGAGAAAACAGCGCAAAGAACGGCAGGGGGACAAGAACACAAACGACAGAAACACAACTATAATTCACGACTTCGTTTGTTTGTTTGTTTGTTTGTTTGTTTTATTCATCGAGACATAACGGTGTTAAAGAAGAAGACAAAAAACACGAAGTCATGAGTCAACAGTGTGCTTATGCCTTTTGTGCTTTTTTTCCTGTGTATTTATTGCGTTGTTTACTCCTGCTTACAATACGCACCGACTAACCCAACTTCTAACCGTATTACATTCGAAGGTGTGCCTTCCGGCGTAAAATATAGCACAACATATCTGTATTCCAATCGAGTTTCATAAACAAAAAATATTCTCAGATGTGTGATCTGAAAACAAAAGAGTTATTAGTATTCAAAATTCTAAAGCGGATTGCACCATAAAAAATGCACTTGCCGGATGGGTTGTTCGTGAGAGTTCTGCCAGAAACCACAACGACCACCACTAGAAGGAGAGCGAAGCGAGAGAACGTCTTCATGGTCTGCTTCTCGCGGGAGGAACTACGGATTGCGAAAAACATTAACGATTTATAGATTATTAATAAACATCCGAGGGCTATGAGGAAGTGCTTAAATTTCTGTACCGGCACGGATGAATTCCTGGAGTCCGCGCGGTATAGACACGATTTCGACGATATATTTTTTTATTAACCCACGCGGTATTTAGAAATTTGTTGTTTTTACTGCATCCCAATTCTTATTATGAAAAAACTATCAAAAGTTTCTCGGCCGCGCAGTCGAAGTTGTAATCGTTGTTCCCCGCTCAAAAGTAAGAGCCGTATGTAACCACTAAAAAATCTGAATGATAAAATTCAATTGCCGCAATGTTGCTTTCACGCGTTGAGGTAATAAATTATATACCTTACGCAGGTTTCTTGCATTGTTACATTCCGTTTCACATTAACCGCAGTCAACCCTAAGACCCGATGGAGACATTCGAGCATTGTCATATTGTCTTTTGTTCGATTGTGTTTTTTTTAATTTTTTTGTGTGTGATTTCTTGAGCAGTTGGTGGCAAACTTACAAAAATGAAAGCCGTTTACAGCTCCCTGTAACGCCGAATTAGAGCGCAGCTCTTGAGAAGGAGGAGGGAAGGGTACTGAGGGGAGGGTATGCCCCTCCTCCCTCCTCCTCCTGCCTCCTACTCCTCCCTCCGAGCGGCGTCGCCGTCCGCGTAACCATAAGGTCACGTGACCCTCGTGACGTCGCGTGACCCTCAGGACCTCACGGCGGTCACGTGACCTCACGGGGATCACGTTACGTCATGGGGGTCACGTGACCTCACGGGGGTCACGTGACCTCACAGAGGGTCACGTGACCTCACGGTTACGCCGATAGCGACGGCGCTGAAGCCGGAAACGGGCGCCTAAGAACTGGACTCTAAAATGATGAACGCCCTCGCGATCAGTGGCGGTCCTAAGGGGGAGGGGCGAAGGGGCGACCGCCCCCCCAAATCAATCGCTTTTTATATTTTTTTTATTTTACAGCCAATATTTTTTATATTTTACAGCCTATATTGCGAGCAAAGGTTTACATGTTGCGCATTTCCGACTTGCAAACAGTGGGACTAACAAAAAAAAAAACCTTTATTCACAAAAAAGTGTGATGTCTCATTTTTTGTTATTTAAGCAGCAATTTCGCCCCCCCCCCCCCCTAAATCTAATGTCTGGGACCGCCACTGCTCGCGATGCACTTTTCACTCAGCTTCATTGACTTCAGGGTATCAAGCTGGCTGCGGGATTAATCGCAGTGTAAACAGTCAGATCACGTGGATCAGGTTTATTGTAGGCTTACGTATGTAGACTAGTCACGCAAAAAAAAGGAGGAAAAAAGACTGCAACGGTGCGCTTTCGCTCCTTCTACTGACGCGCCACCAAGCGGACACGAGAAGAAAGGAGGAACGAGATTGTTTCTCTCCTTGTACAGGCAGACGGGAGAAATGTACCGCCCATTTCTTTCGGCATCATTTTTTCGAGAACGTCGCGCGCTTTATTTAATAAAAGTTGTTGAGTTGACTTATGAAAACCGCGGAGCCTGCGTCCAAGACGGCATGTTTTGCTGCCGAGTGCCTGGGTACCTTCTGTGCCGAGTTCGGTTCTGTTTTCCCATGTCGTGTGCCAACCGGCAATCAACACGGTTCTGTATTAACCATGTTGAATTAACCTGAGACTGGGGTAGAGAAGAAGAGATGTCGTCCTCTCTATTTTCTGTCCTTTCTACATTTTAAAGTTTCTTCTCTACCCCTGTCTCATTTAATTCAACTAGGTTAATATTCACCAGCTCGCCTGCACCCTTACGATTTTTTTACGGTTCTGTATTTTTGCGTGTCAGCAACATACCAGCAACGTCGACATGTCAGTGTTGTGCGTTGCTAACGGATGACTGGAATTATCGCTGACGTGTCCACGTGTTCGTGAATCAGCGGTGTAAAAACAGGATGAGATTACGTTAACACTCGCGCATTGAAGTCTCTGCTCGGGCCGTGATCGGAGCGGGCAGGCTGTCGCAGGTTGACATTCCGCTTTACATTAAAGAGTTCTAAGACCGCTTGAGAGATTAGGTGCGATCGGTCGACCTGTGGATAGTCATGTTGAAACGCTGGTCTTTACCGTAGCTCCTATCGCACAGTGGTCTATACCGTCTGTGATGTCCTGTTGTCGCCAACCTGAGGGCGATTGCGCTCTGGGAAAAGAACTTAACTGTATGAAAATATTAAGGGAAGTAGGTATATTTAAAGTTTGGTATTTTGACGTTAAAAAAGCCTGGCTATAATTTCATTTTGCTTTTTTTAAATGCACTACGTTTCCTGGAGAAACTGCCCTCCAAGCGGCGTGCTAGCGCTAGAAGTTTCCGAGCTCACCACGGCGTAGCTCTGTACAGTTAACACCTGTTGCCAATCGCGGCTTTGACAGCATTGAAGTTGGTCGAAAAGCGATATACCTGTCCCTGAAGCATCGCTTCCAGCTAAGTGAATACCCCTCTACAGAGATTAATTCAAGACGACAATTGCAGCCGCACGCGAACAGCACAAATAGAGAAACAAATACTACAATAGAAAAACTGCCTGCGACGTGCCGTGCGGGGAAGCAAACATATGGCTTGGAACCCTGTATCAAACTTGGAACCCTAGTGGAGTGGCTTGTTTTAATAGCTTTCAAATAATTACGACATGAGGGTTTACATGGTGGAAATAATATCTATATCTCAGCTGGTCTCCGAGAATAGCCGTACCTTCAAATCCACTACTATACAAGCCGGAAACGCAGAGCCCGGAAGATAAAGATGACCGTTCGGCCCCTGGCTGTAACTCCCACGTAAGAATCTCTTCCACAAGTCTTCTCTTTCTCATATCAGAAATAGTTATTGGGTTAGTGTGATTTTGTGTCGATGCTTTATGTGCCGTGTATCCGTATGCGCTTAATCTGTATGTTCAGCTGATGCTTGTAGTATGCGTAATGTATCTATATCTGTGTGTAATATAGATGGCGAAGGTCCCGAAGCGCAACGGTGCCATGAATCAATAAAAACAATTTTATCACATGAATTATGCGGTATCTAGCGCCATCTAGCCTAGCTAATTGCAATTAATTTTCTTGGCACTGCCTTCTGGTGGCAAGCGATTTAACCTTCTTTCACGATTCGCGATAGTTTCCGGCTACCGTGCAAAGGTGAGCCTATTAGGTCTTCTGTGAATTTGCTCTTTTCAGAGTGGATTTTGGTTTCTTGCTTTTTTTCTATTTCTGCCGTGATGTGCAGTTCACCATTGAATTGTGGCAAAACGAGGCAAAACAGCCGATACAATCTTTTTTCCCATTTCCCCGCTCGCTGTCAAGGATGAGGGCGTTCGCTTCAACCAGCAAAATATGGCCGCCGATGCCTGTTCACTGAGCAGTCGTGCCGTCGATCGTCATCCCACTCGCTGGCTTCGAGGGCGATATTATCAGGCACAAAGAGGCGCACCGACAGAGAGCAGAACCCCCAAATACTCGAGCCCCGCCTAAATACAATAGAGCGTAAACACTGTCGCCATATTAACCTACGACAGGTTAACATGGCGACAGTATTTACGTTTTTGGTAAGGAAAAGCAAGGTGTGTGGTATGAGCCGGATCCTTACACGACGTGCAAGGTGAGCCCTGAGAACCTGTCTGCTGCCTTGGAGTACTTTGCGAAAGACGAGCTACAATGTTCGCGCCAAGGTCCCAACCAGAAGGACATTATCTCTGTCATGCTCGACGGGGAGAAAACGTTCGTGCCGAAGCGCTTCCTGACACGCTAAATCCGAGAGGCTTTTCGTGTACAAAAAGACAAGCATCCTGGTTCCGGCGTTGGGCTAATGAAAATTTATTCCTTGCTCCCTAGATGGGTCGAATGTATTGCACACCAGGAATTGTGCGTTTGTCTGCGCTGCCCTAATTATTTCCTTTGTATTGCGGCTGTGGAGAACGTTACAGGCTTAACATTCAACACTGGTGAAAGGAACTCAGCATTTCTGTGCGACCCACTAACAAGTCTGTGTCTTTAGGCAGTCTGTGATCACTGCCCATAACGCCAGTATATTACACTCGAGGAGCTTCATACCCCAGAGAATGAAGGGATTGTGCTTACAACATGGGAGCCCGAAGTCTTTCAAGTAACGGTTGAAAGTTGGACATTTCACAACCATATCTGACAAACGCAAGGTAAAGCGATCTACGATGAAGAGCAGCTGCATGCAACGCGGGAGCATTGTCTTTCATTTTGACTTTGCTGAAAACTGGACCATCGTGCTTCCTGACAAAGTTAAAGCATACCACTGAAGAAAAAAGTTACGATATTTACATGTGTAGCGACGACAAGAAAATCTACAAACAGCGTTGCTATGATTAGTGAGGACCTGTGTGACGACGTCACTCTCACGAGCTTCGCTCTAGAAAAAGTGAGAGTGGGTTGAAGACAACGTCGCAGTATACTCATACTGACGTACGTAAGTGATGGGGCCGCCAGTCATTTTAAGAATCGCCACCAGCTTCACCAGTCTGCGCAGAACGATTGCCCACAAGCCCAGTGGTTATTTTTTGCATCTGGACATGGGACAAATGCATGTGACGGAGATGGCGGACTCGTGAATGTTTCGTTGTTTGATTGTTTTTTCATGTTTGCCTAAATATATTTAGACTCTCGTCGCACTCAGATACTTTATTTATTTTTTAAATAATAGCCATATGCCACCTCGGTGGCTCCGAGGCGAGAGCGCTGGCCTACGGATCCCCATGTGGCGGGTTCGAATCCCGGCCGAGGTGCCCCGCAATCTGAGGGAGGCTTATTGCGGAGAAGGCGCCGTGTAACCGAGCTTTCGGTTGCACGTCAAAAGATCCCCAGGTGGTCCAAATTAATCCTCAGTCCTCCGCTGGGGCGTGCCAGATGCCCGTCGTAGGTTTGGCACGTAAAACCCCCAAATTTGACTTTTTGAAATAATAGCCATATATAAGTAAAATACTACCTGAAAAGTATATGATAATGATTAATTTATTTCATGAGATACAGGCCTCCAAATCTTCCCAATTGTCGTTCGAGCAGGCATGTTTGGCAATTTTTACAAAAATAAATAAATTTAAATGAGCATTAAATTTTTACATTACAAGCAAGCTTTACTCACAGTTTGCGTCATAAAAGTATTAGCATTCTCCTAATGTTATCGTTTTAAGTTATTCACTCTCAAACGTGCCCCCTCCATCAGCGCGCAATCAATGTAACTGTTCACCTCGTCATGCCTTACAATTTTTCTTGTCCCCAAATATTTTTCTGGTCAAAACTAAGTGTGGATTCGTTTATACGAGACACTAGACAAAAGCATATAAAAACATGAGTTGATTTAAAAATGTCGACCAGCCACCCTTTGGTCGATCTCATCTGAAATCACCCAGCTAGAGCTGTAGCAAGGTTACGCAATGAGGTTGGATTGGTGCCGTCACGTACCTAAGGACGGCGTAGTAAATTCTCAAGCCGTTATGATTGGCGTTGTGGATGCCAGGGACGGCCGCCAAAAGTGCTCCGTGATCCGTGAAGTAAGTGTGGAAGCGCGGTGAAAGTTTCTAAAACCATCCATCATTACGCGTAGCACCATGATAGTGCCAAAGTGGGATTTCGAATAACGCGACTAAAGTTCGGAAACAAGTCTTTCACGCAGACGACCCGGGAGTCGTCTGATTCCGACTTTCGTCGCGTCATTATTGGTGGGATGCCGGGGCGGCCGCCGGAAAAGCCCGACTTCCCTGGTCTGGCGCCAAGAGCGAAGAGAAGGGTTTTTTGTCGTAGCGACGACGACAGGAGACGAGGTCGAAATCTCTGCAGTATCGCCCGTAAAGCAATCGCTTTAGAAAAGGAATGGTATGTGTATGTGCGCGCGCGTGTGTGTGTGTGTGTGTATGTGTGCGCGTCTGTGCCCGTGAGCCCGTGTATGTGTACGTGTGTGTGTGGGTTTGTTCGTGTGTGTGTTTTCTTCAAATGTCTGTGCATTTTGGTGATATCTTTCGGAGGGACGCTAAACAAACTGATGCTTGCCTGTAAAAAGTATTATTAAAGTTGAATTAAAAGGAGAAACTTTTCATCAAATTCAGTCCTGACTGATACAATAACTTCTAAAAATTTGTGTTTTGCCCGCTTATTATTTTTGTTTACTTTTAAGTTAGTAGTTGTTTATCGCTGTTTTGTTTTTCTTACCCCATTTTGTATTCTTGACATTGACGGATTATTACAAGATGTCCCCGAAAAAAATCTAGAGGGTTTTTTCACCGCAAAAACAAACTACTCACCGAAACCATATTCTACTTCCGAAGGTAGCGCTAGAGGTTCGAACCAGATTACAAATTTTCAGCGCGAAGCGATATTTCCTTCAAACGTTTTGAATTGTTTTCTGAGAATGTCAATTGGAAAATGTTGGCGGACGGAGTTCTCGAATACATGGAACTCTATGGCGCCACGAACCGAAAACGGGGGAAAATGAGCCCGATTTTCCCATTGAATTTTTTAGAAAATCACTGCAACTTTTGAGTAAATGTCAGTTCGTGCTGAAACTTCGGCATTTGGTTCGGACCTGTAGCGCTCGCTACCTTTCGGTGAAAAATGAGCGTTAATTCGGACATGCAATGTTTATTTTTGCGATAAAAGAAGAAAAAGAAAACATGTAAATTGTATTTTGAAACACCTTGTATATGTGTTTTGAGATTAGAATCCTATAGACAACTGATATGCAGACGCCCGAGGCTTAGTCCTGCCCAGTTGTCCTTGAAGTGTTAGTTTATAGCGTAGGGGAAAGCAACGCGTCCAGCCGATAGACATATGCTCCGATAAACGCACCGCGAATTCAAATACTGTTTCAAACTGACATTATTTCCGCCTTTTTCTTTTTTCCCCTTTTGGTAAAATGTAGCAACATAAAGCTTAGCCTCCCCCTATACTTCTGTTGCGCATACAGTTTCTCACGTATAGCTTTTTAGGATGCATAATTGTTGCCTGTATCGTCACAATAATTGACGCACTGTTTTATGCAACGCCTTCCGTCAGAGAACCAGTTGCACGTAACTCTCACAGCCTTTTTCTTTAATTCTGTTATTAGCTTTCAAATAGAATACTGTGTATACATGTAGAATGACTTGTAGAATATAATCATGCACATAATGGTGTTACAAAGCTTTGTTTTTCACCCAATTAAGTATTGAAGTTTTGTCGAAACCTTCCAAACATAAGCAATTTTTGGCTTTAAGTGTATAATGATATCAGTTTAAAAACCTTTCAGTTGAGTATCATATAGTTATTGCGCCCCTCTCCAAGCCTTTTACATAGTGCCATCACACTAGCCCCAGCCATCCTGTCAGTGTTGATATCACTTGTTTAGCTGCAGGCTCCTTTCGTTACTTCAGTACTTATGTTTGTAAAACACAGTAATATGTCATTTAAAGAGCATGACCATGCACGGATAGTAAATTTAGGCATGGTACAAAAATACCTAATATTAAGGGCAAGTAGTCATCCACTGAAATAAAGTTAAAAGTGAATAATTTTGATTAAAAAACTGAATGTCTTGTTAAAATTATTAAGGATATGCTTAAGCTTCGCAGTTGTAATCGAGTAAACAAACGAAGCTTGTCATTTATTTAGGTTCGTCAGCAACATGTTGCATGGGCATTTCGATTTATTAGCGTTCATAGTCAGCATGAGGGCAAGAAATATACGTTTTAATGAAGTCCACTTGATCTCGTTTTCATTCTGCCCATTGCCAAAGCTCGGTTAGTTTTGAATCACATTATGTAGTGGCTCTGGTTGTGATCAGGTCAAGGCCCACATAAAGGTTGTAAGTAAATGAGGGATTTGATGGTCCTCTCGCCATTTTCATCCTTAAATTTCAAAGTAGAACTGGTTCTGCAATATCGTGACGTAGGTTGTCAGGACATTCCAGCCTAATACTTATTCGTGATAGCAGGATAGCTACAGTTTTATATGTTTTCTAAATCTGACCTCAAGGGTAGCACCGACATTCATCAAAGGCATAAACATTCACCCAACCATGTTTCAATTTTTTTCTTAATTCTTCCTGTGTACTCTTCGCTCTAGAGGTGTGCTTTTTCCCACCAAAGTATGAGTCTGCACTGCGACGACGCGAGATTCTTGCGACCGGTGTGTTTGCGCAATTATTGCGATGGCGGAGTCTGCTCCATGGGTGTCGCTTTTCTGCAGCGCACTGGTACATGAGGAGAAGCACACTGAACAAAGCAAGTGCATCGCAATGGCGACTTTGCGAGCGCTTTGAAAGGTTAGATTGTCGTAAACGACTCTATTTTCGCGAGCTCGATATTTCATATATTTTGTGAAGTGTCAGTTTTGGGAATACTTTAAGGGTACAAAACTTCGCAATCAGAAGTAATGTTCAATGTATTCAAATCCATGGGGTTACTTATTTGCATAACCAATTTTAAGGAATTTTGATAAACTAGCAAAAACTAAGCCTCCGCGAGAAGTTAGGTCGTTTAAGTAGTACAATTATTCTTAAAACCAATATCGAATACCGTATTAAACTAAAATGCTATAAGAACATTTTATTATTAGCACAGCCCTGAAAAATGGCCATTCTCGGATGTTTTCGTTGTGGCCTTCATCAGTCTATATGTGCTTCAAATGTAACAGCTGCAGCCTTGAATCTGGAAAGACTATTGTTTGTCACGCATTTTCTTTATGGTGCCTAAGGTTAGAGGTAATATATGCTGTGCCCTGCAATGAACACTATTACCTGTAGCATAGCCCTGGGCATGCAAGGAAGGCACACCACCAATTTCTGAGATAGCAGACTTTCAGAAATGCTATTTTCCGAGTTTCCTCACCTTCGTGTCAGGAGGAAGTTGTCACTATCTCTTTCGCCTTCCTCACATAGTGGTCCTTTGAGCGAGTTATGTGATGTTATATCATAGGGTGGCATAGGGTAATTTTCTTTTTCTCTTTTTACGCAGGATGTAATGGCACACCATCATCAAAAAGGAGAGTGTACAGTGAGGGAAGCTCGGAAACTTGAAGAAAGGGATAAGTGATATTTCGATGTCTGTCTTATCAAATAGGCGAAGAACACTGATCATAATGTTTGTAAACAACACCTACATACTCTCAGTTGAAAAATGCATTGCACCTTTTCTTTATGGTCTTTCTCACACAGTTTCAAAAGACGCTGGTACGTCATTTTCACGAGGAATGTTTGGAAATAGAGCTGCCAAAGATTTCGTCGTAATTTTCACGTACATAGCCGGAAATCAAAATGACTACTTTCCCAGTCAATTTAGAAAAACGGCAGTACATTATTCTCACGAGGGAAGATTTGGAAAATATTCAATCGTCATTTTTAAGTTTAAGCTCACAAATTAAGAATGCGGTGCCTCAGTTTTCTTACAACTTTTCCATCATAATTTTGTAAAATGATTGTACATTATTTTGACGAGAAATGTTTAAAAATAGACCATATCAAAACTTTCCTCGTAAGTTTCTTTTATTCTTTATTCAGAGAACTCCTGCAGCGCCTAGAAGGCATTATTGCAGGGGGCGAATAATAACAAAAAGAACATATCAGCATTTGCAGCACAAACTATACATTCCTGTAAAGCGTTCCAGTCCTTGACCGTTTTCACAAAAAATGAATTTTTGCACAGCTCCGTCCTAGTAAAGTATTCGCGTATCTTGTGCACATGATCATTACGTTTGGAAAAATAATTTGGTTTTAAGAGGTATGATGAACTATTAATACCAGTAGCTTCATGATAAATGTTGTATAAAAACTTCAACCGTAAATTTTTTCGCCGAAGATCCAATGACGCCCATCCTAGTGATTGTTTCATGTTAGTTACACTAGAAAAACGGTCGTACTGGCCCAGGACGAAGCGTGCGGCACGATTTTGTATCTTTTCTAAGCCATCAATGCGATTTTTTTTGGAAGGGTCCCACACAGTGCATGCGTAATCAAGAATTGGCCTTACATAGGCAAGATATGCTAGTTCTTTTATTTTTTGTGTAGCGTTTTTTAGGTTTCTTTGGACAAAGCCGAGTGCGCGACCCGCCCTCATAATTACATCATCAATCTGCGAATCCCACGTGCAGTCAGATGACAAAGTGACTCCGAGGTATTTTACTTTATTCTGATTTGTTACTAGCTCATTGCTTAAGTAATACTGTGTGTCAAATTTATTTTTTTACGTGTGAAGCTAACATGAACACATTTCTTTACGTTAAGTTGCATCCCCCATTCACCGCACCAATGTTCTATTCGATCTAGGTCAGCCTGCAGTTGTCCGGAACCCTCCCCGTTCTTAATACGCGTATACACAGCGCAATCATCTGCAAATAATCTCAGCTGGGAAGTTACATTGACATGAATATCGTTGATAAATACTAAGAACAACAATGGCCCCAGAACCGAACCCTGTGGTACACCAGACGTAACTTCAACGAAATGAGACGCCTTGCCGTTTAAAATTACACATTGCTGACGCGAACTCAAATATGACTGAATCCATTTTAGGGTGGCAATATCTATGTTCAAACATTTCAATTTGTGAAGTAATAACGAGTGCGACACTGTATCAAACGCTTTTTTATAATCAAGAAAAACACAATCAGTCTGTTCACCCTTATCTACGGACATGACAAGATCATGATAGAGCTCGGTTAGTTGCGTGACACAAGAATAACCTCTCCTAAACCCATGTTGAGAGTCCATGAAAAAATTATGGTAACTAAGATGCTCCATTATCTGGCTATACAAAATATGCTCAAGTAGTTTGCAACAAATAGATGTTAAAGAAATTGGCCTGTAATTTGTAACATCTTTTTTGGGTCCCTTTTTGTGTATTGGTATTACATGAGCTACTTTCCAATCATTCGGTAATGACCCCTCAAGCAAAGACTGGTTGAAGATTATAAAAAGATATGGGGCAATGGCGTGAGCACATCGCTTCAGAACCCTAGGCGAAATTTGATCAGGGCCAATCGCTTTAGTTTCGTCTAAATTTTTTAGTAGCTTTAGGACTCCCTCGACACCAACCTCAACTGGGGGCATATCATCGTATCTGTTTGTAAGCGCTACTGGCGCTACATTGTTCGCAGGCACAAAGACCGATTGAAAATATTCATTAAAAATGCAAGCTTTTTGATGGGCATCTGTAATTAGTTCGTTATTTACTAATAAGTCAGGTATTCCCATCTGGTCATTTCCGCAACGTTTCATAAACTTCCAGAACTGTTTATTGTTATTTTTCATTCCGTCTTCGAGCCGCTGTAGATAATCGCCTTTTGCTTTCTTCACGGTGACTTTGTACTTCGTCGTCAGTTCTTTCAGTTTCCCACGGTTTACTGCTGACTTTTTCTTTTTGTACCGTGCGTAAGCACGCTTTCGTTTTTTTGTTAATCGTAGAACACTTCCGTTGATCCATGGTTTTGCTCTATTTTTTAATTTGGATGCATCAATACATGGTATGTATTTCTCTGTTAGCTTTATCAGTCTCTCCCTAAACAGTAACCACGTGTTGTGCACATCTCTTTCTTCAGCAACGCATTCAAACGACAGAAAGCCATTAGAGAGCTCGGAGCTAATGCCTTCATAATTTCCCTTTTCATACAAAAACACCTTTCTATCTGTAGTCAACTTTACACGTGCAGACTGAAAACGAAGCGCCGCGACTACAGCGTCATGGTCGCTTATGCTCGGTATGACATCGATTCGTTTAACAATGTCGGGATGATTACACAACAGCAAGTCAAGTATGTTGTGTCCGCGCGTAGGTACAAGTACATGCTGGGTAAAACCTAGACTATCAACCATACACTTCATATCAATATTAAGTCGGGTCATTGTTTTACAGGTACACTCGTCATCACTCCATGTCAAGTCTGGCAGATTGAAATCGCCACCAAGTACCACACATTCATTGGTAAAACTAGAAACAATTTCGGTTAGGGTGTCTATACAAGTAGAATCAGAATTCGGGGGCCTGTAGAAAACTCCTACGGTAAAACATAGGTTATTTGGCAGCCTCACCCTACACCATACTGACTCTACGTTGTCAGCTATATCGAGTTGGTGACTTTGCAAATTATTGTTAACTAACAGAAATACCCCTCCCCCGCGTAACGACCTGTCCTTTCTGTAGGCGGTAAAGCATCTAGGGAATACTTCATGATCTAAGATAGAGTCGTCAAGCCATGATTCAGTCCCAAGAATAATATCGGCTTGAACAGATAAGATTAAACCCGATAATTCTTCTACTTTACTTTTTACGCTTCTACAATTCACAACCATCACAGTGATATCCTTT
>JAZHYW010048367.1:0-16610 GCA_037355805.1 Ixodes ricinus | reverse complement strand
ATGTGTTGTTAGATGACGCGAAAAGTTCCGAAAACAATTCGAAGGCCCCTTTAGTACATCTTTTTTCGCCAGCTGTCTCCGACGAACGACAAAGTGGACTCCCGCCATTCCGCCCCGGAAAAACCGCTCTCAAGCTACTTTTGTCATCCATCATCACCCGACTGAAATCTCTACCACCGTAATCGGTCCTGTAGCCACGTCCGGCCTACCGGCCCTTTTCCAACGGGCAGATAGCTATTAGGAAGAAAGTCGTGATGCTCAGCCAAAAGCGCCCTTGTAGACTGGAGCAGCATGGCAGGGAACGCTCAAGGTGTTGCTCGGACGTCTGCTCCGGCTCGCGGGCTCATCATAGTGAATCGCTCTTCCAATGCATTGGAGTAAACTATATACATATATATATATATATATATATATATATATACATATATATATATATATATACATATATATATATATATATATATATATATATATATATATATATATATATATATATATATATATATATATATATATATATATATATATATATATATACCGGGTGTTATTTTTTATTTCGAAACAGATTTATTTAAAAGAAGCCGTGAGGGGTCCGCGCACTTATGCTGCTTGTGGAAAGTGAGTTTATACGGGGCCAGGGGGACATATATATAGGGGGCTAATTGTAACGATCAGTCGGCTAATTGATTAAAATTTGTTAGTTAACTTTTTAATTAAAAAATAGACATATGGTTCCAATTAGAAACTTGCTCAGTGTCATCGAAAACCACTAAATCACTCATTTTCAGAAAGATTTTGAGCGCGTGAGAAGCGTAGTAGTGCACTAACGTTACCGCTCGTGGAGCAGGTACAAAGCTGGGGCTAGATAAGAGACGGAAAAATTGCGCGGGCGCCTTACCGTAACCGCTAGCCTTGTACCTGCTCCACGAGTGGTAACTTTAGTGCACTACTACGCTTGTCACGCGCTCAAAGTCTTTCTGAAAATTACTGATTTAGTGATTTTCAATGACGCTGAGCAAGTTTCCAATTGGAACCACATGTCTATTTTTAATTAATTAAAACGTTCATTAACACATTTTAATTAATTAGCCCACTCATCGTCATGATTTTTACCTATACTATGTCCCCCTGGCCGTGTAACTCATCTGCACAAACCACATAAGTGTAACTTTCACGTTTTTTTTTAAACAAATCTGTTTCGAGTAAAAAATAACGCCGCGGTGTATGATAGTATATAACTGAAAGAAAAGCAAAACCCTTGATGAAAACAGCGACAACGGACGACTTATTCTTCCGCGTTGCCTGGCCGGAGCCCGGCCTTCGTCACAGGTATAAAGACGCTTTAAACACGAGCGAGTTTGAGCCGCCGCCATACCGACTATCCCTTGGCTTGCCGGATGACGAGCTCACTGAAGCAGGACCTCGACGACCCTTCTCTCAAAGGCCTATGCTGGGGAGAAGGGCACAGTACCACCCGCGATAACAATGTACCTGTCGTCGCTGCGGTAAGAATGAGTGACGCGAACGGCGTAAGATTTGGCGAGTTGAAACTACAGGTCGGTTTTGGCGGCGCCCATGCACAGCTCTCCTGAAAGCGTCCATATATTGTCACGAATGACAAAGTTGCGAGGCGGTGAATAACCAAGGTAAACTCAGCGTTTAACCGGGCGAATCCCGTGCCCGAAAACAAAGAGAGGAAACAAAAGTTAACAGTAGAGCGTTGCGGGCGCCGAAGTCGACGAGAGAGCAGAGTCGAACGCCGGGGCGAAACTGACTCCGTGACACGACGGAGCCCTTTGCACACGCGCGGGCATCTGGATCATCTCCGGCGTGGAAGGCCCGGCGCGTAGAGCATTCTAACCTCGAATCAGCAAGACGGTTCTCGAGTTTACCAGAACATCAGATTACAGCCTCGGCAAATTAAAGTGTCCCCGCTAGTGCCGGGAACGGGCCCCGCCTTCTGCGTAGAAGCGCAAGCGCGATAACCGTTGGGCCACGGGCGGGCCGCCTACTTGGTCAGCTGGGCTCAGCGGCATCATTTGCCCAGAAAGGTGCCTCGTCCCGACGCAGCACAAAGCGAAAAAAACAAAGCAAAATCCAAAACAAAAGGACAGCAGAAGCATGACGCAGTTCACAGTTCACAGCCGGGCGAGAGTTCCAGCCTATCGTTCGTAATACGCTTGATTCGTCCGCACGACATGGAGCTACTTCGGGTCGTGGTTCGCGTCGTCTTGATGGCCTAGTGTCCGCTCGGGAAGCACCTCGTAGTTTAGGTCCCCGCGACGGCGAAGAACCTTACAGGGCCCGAAGTGGGCGCTTTCAGAAGCTTCCTCGCTGAAAGCCCACGTCGCCGAATCCGGTGTCCAGACCGATACTCTGTCCACGGGATGAAAGCGGACGTCACGCCGGGCGAAGATTGCAATGGCCGGCGTCGACATGTTGCCGTGTCCTGAATTCGCAGTCCAGCTAGGCTGGCGGACCTCTTCTGCACATTGAACAACCACCTGGGCGTCATCTCAGCCGTCAAGCCGACAGGCTCGTGCGGCAACATAGAGCCCAGCATGAAAGATCGTCACCTTCCCGCCATACGACCAGCCGGGAAGGGCGTCGCACCCGTGGTTCTCTGCACGGCCCTGTTGTAGGCAAATGTGACGGTACGGCGAGCGCCTCGCGCCATGTTCCAGTGCTCCACGACGCACGCACATGGAAGTCATGTCGGCGATGGTCGTGTTGAGCCGCTCCGTCAACCCAGCTTCTGTCTGCGGATGGAATGCGGCTGTCCGTGCCGGCGGTTCGTATGGCTTAGTACGCAGCTGATCTCCTGGGTCAATCAGCGCCATGCATCGATGACCCTCGGTCTGATCAAGGACATCGAGGGTGACCATGCCGGAGGACGATGGACCTGAAGAAGAACTCGGCGACTTAGACAGCAGTCCCTGACGGAAGGCGCTTTCGCCTCGGCGTACCCTTGCAAGATAATCTGCGGCGACGATTGTCCAGCGGTCTCCCAACGTCGACGGTGGAGCGGTGACCCAGCAAATCCATTCCAAGCGGCTGGAACGTGATCTTGGTTGGAAGGGCAATCGACAGAAGGCGACCTGCTGGCCGCGACGGCGGCTTCTTGCGTGCCGCTGGCACTCATGGCACGATCGCGCGTGTAGGAATGGACGGCCTTCGGCAGCTTGTGCCATGGGGATTTTTCACGGAGCTCGGGCTAGTGTCCGGCCGGAACCGAAGGTGTCCTGAAGTCGGCTCGCTCGTGGCAGAGCTTGAGGGACGAAATTCTCGAGCAGGCCGGTAGGGACTCACCAGAAGCCGCGGCACTACTGGATTCCGGAAATTTTCCTTATCAAGTACAACCTCTTCGAATAGCAAAGGTCGGCAGGGCTCGTGAAAAGAGCGCGAGCAGTACTAGCCTCGTCCTCGCTAGGATGCTCAATCAGGGCGCGGGCTCGGATCGTTCCAAGTTGAAGTCTAGCCATGCTCGTCGGTGTCCACGGCACCTGTGGAAACACTCGTCGTCATCCAGGTTGCAAGGCGCTGACGGGGGCTCTAGACAAGGGTCGGCGTCACTATAGCTTGTCCTGACTTGTAGATCATTATCATGTCGAATTTGCAGTCGAAGTTCCATCGAACCAGGCGTCCCTTCAGGACGCCTGGTCTGATGGAGCCTTCGACTGCAAGAATTCGACATGACTGTGGTCTACAAGTCAGGACGGAAACATAGTGACGCCGACTGCCTGTCTAGGAGCCCCCGTCGAAACGCCTGGCTGTACCAACGTGGATGACGACGAGTGTTTCCTAGGTGCCGTGGACACCGACGACATGGCAAGACTTCAACTAGACGATCCGGAGCTCCGCGCCCTGATTGAGCATCTAGAAGGACGAGGAAGTACCGTTGCTCGTGCTCTTTTCACGAGCCCCGCCGACCTTTGCTATTCGAAGAGGTGTACTTGATAAGAAAAATTTCGGAACTAGTAATTCGCCGTGGCTTCTGGTAGTCCCTACCAGCCTTCGAGAATACATTTTTCAAGCTCTGCCACGACGACCCGACTTCAGGACACCTCGGTTTCAGCCGGACACTAGCCCGAATACGTGAAAAATACTATGGCACAAGCTTCCGAAGACCGTCCATCTCTACACGCGATCGTGCCATGAGTGCCAGCGACGCAAGAAACCGCCATCAAAGCCAGCAGGTCGCCTTCTGTCGATTACCCTTCCAACCAAATCGTTCCAGCCACTTGGAATGGATTTGCTGGGTCCTTTTCCACCGTCGACGTTGGGAAACCGCTGGATAATCGTCGCCACAGATTATCTTACAGGTTACGCCGAGGCGAAAGCCCTTCCGTCAGGGACTGCTGTCTAAGTCGCCAAGTTCTTCTTCAAGTCCATCGTCCTCCGGCATGGCTGCCCCCGAAGTCCTGATCACAGACCGAGGGTCATCGTTCATGGCGCAGTTGACCCAGGAGATCCTTCGTCTAAGCCATACGGACCACCGTCGGACAACCGCATTCCATCCGCAGACAAACGGGTTGACGGAGCGGCTCAACAAGACCATCGCCGACATGATCTCCATGTACGTCGACGTGGAGCACAAGACATGGCACGAGGTACTGCCGTACGTCACATTTGCCTACAACAAGGCCGTGCAAGAAACCACAGGATGTGACGCCCTTCCAGCTGGTGTATGGCGGGAAGGTGACGACTATGCTAGACTCTATGTTGCCGCACGAGCCTGTCGACGACGGAAGAGATGACGCCCAGGTGGTTGTTCAATGGGCAGAAGAGGTCCGCCAGCTAGCTAGACTACGAATTCAAGACCAGCAACATGTCGACGCCGGCCATTACAATCTTCGCCGGCGTGACGTCCACTTTCATCCCGTGGACAGAGTATCGGTCTGGACACCGATTCGGCGACGTGGGCTCAGCGAGAAGCTTCTGAAGCGCTACTTCGGGCCCTACAAGGTTCTTCGCCGTCTCGGGGACCTAAACTACGAGGTGCTTCCCGACGGAACTAGACCATCAAGACGACGCCAACCACGACCCGAAGTAGTCCATGTCGTGCGAATCAAGCGTATTACGAACGATAGAGCTTTGAACCCTCGCCAAACTGTGAACTGTGAACTGCGGCTCGCGATTCTGCTGTCCTTTTGTTTTGGATTTGTTTTTGTTTTTTCGCTTTGTGCTGCATCGGGACAGGCACTCTTTAAAGGGGGAATGATGCCGCGAGCCCAGCTGACCAAGTAGGCAGCCCGCCCGTGGCCTAACGGTTATCGCGCTTGCCTTCTACGCAGAAGGCCGGGGTTCGATTCCTGGCCGCGGCGACACATTTTTGTTGAGGCTGTAATCTGATGTTCTGGTAAACTCGAGAACCGTCTTGCTGATTCGAGGTTAGAATGTTCTACGCGCCGAACCTTCTACGCCGAATGATCCAGATGCCCACGCGTGTACAAAAGGCTCCGCGTGTCAAGCCGGAATCAGTTTCGCCCCAGCGTTCGACTCTGCTCTCTCGTCGACTTCGACGCCCGCAACGCTCTACTGTTAACTTTTGTTTCCTTCTTTATTTTTGGGCACAAGTTCGCCCGATTAAACGTTTAGTTTACTCAGTTATTCACCGCCTCATAACTTGTCATTCGTGACAATATATAGACGCTTTCAGGAAACTGTGCATGGGCGCCGCCAAACCGACCTGTAGTTTCTTCGCCATCTTACGCCGTTCGCGTCACTTCATTCTTACCGCAGCACGACAGGTTATTGTTATCTTGGGTGGTACTGTGTCCTTCTCCCCAGCATAGGCCTTTGTGAAGGGTCGTCGAGGTCCGCTTCAGTGGCTCGTCATCCGGTAAGCCAAGGGATAGTCGGTTATGGCGGCTCAAACTCGCTCGTGTTTAAAGCGTCTTTATATATATGACGAAGGCCGGACTCCGGCCGAAACGTCGAAGAATAAATCGTCCGTTGTTGCTGTTTTCATCAAGGGTTTTGCTTTTCTTCTCAGTTATATATATATATACCGGGTGTTATTTTTATTCGAAACAGATTTATTTAAAAAAAGCCGTGAAAGTTACACTTATGCTGCTTGTGGAGGTGAGTTATACGGCCAGGGGGACATATTATAGGGGCTAATCGTAACGATCAATTGGTCAATTAATTAAAATTCGTTAATTAACTTTTTAATTAATTAAAATAGACATATGGTTCCAATTAGAAACTTGCACAGCGTCACCGAAAACCACTAAATCAGTCATTTTCAGTAATACTTGGAGCGCGTGACAAGCGTAGTAGTGCACTAAAGTTACGACTCGTGGAGCAGGTACAAGGCTGGGGCTAGATAAGAGACGGCAAAATCGCGCGGGCGCCTTACCGCAACCGCTAGCTTTGTACCTGCTCCACCAGTGGTAACTTTAGTGCACTACTACGCTTGTCACGCGCTCCAAGTATTACTGAAAATGACTGATTTAGTGGTTTTCGGTGACGCTGTGCAAGTTTCTAATTGGAACCATATGTCTATTTTAATTAATTAAAAAGTTAATTAACAATTTTAATTAATTGACCAATTGATCGTTACGATTAGCCCCTATAATATGTCCCCTGGCCGTATAACTCACCTCCACAAGCAGCATAAGTGTAACTTTCACGGCTTCTTTTAAATAAATCTGTTTCGAATAAAAAGTAACACCCGGTATATATATATATATATATACATATATATATATATATATATATATATATATATATATATATATATATATATATATATATATATATATATATATATATATATATATATATATATATATATATATATATATATATATATATATATATATATATAGTTTACTTCAATACATTGAAGAGCGATTTACTATGATGGTACGATAGCTGGAGCAACCGTCCGAGCACACCTTGAACGTTCCCGCTGCTGCACCAGTCACAAGGGCCTTTTTGGCTGAGCATCACGACTTTCTTCCTAATAGCTATCTGCCCGTTGAAAAAGGGCCGGTAGACCGGACATGAAGCTACGGAACATTACGGTGGTATGATTTCAGTCGGGTGATGTGGATGACAAAAGTAGCTTGAGAGCGGTTTTTCCGGGGCGGAATGGCGGGAGTCACTTTGTCGTTCGTCGGAGACAGCTGGCGAAAGATGCTAAAGGGGCCTTTGAATTGTTTTCGGAACTTTTCGCATCATCCGGGCTTGCGAGAGGGTGTTCAATTAATAACCACACCACCGATGTTCTAGGAAACCGCAGTGTGGTGCTCGGCGTAACAAATTACCTAATAATAATAAAAATAATAATGTTTATTTCCCCCATAAGATGGTGGCGATCAGGGAAAAAAGCTGTCAGGTACAGCTTGACGGGTCCCTGACCGCCTGCAGAAAGCAGCAACAGAGCTGGGAAGAACGGTAATCAAGAGAAAACAAAGAATTATACAAAGATTGCCACTATCACACATTTTAAGCAGAAATTTTAGATTTTTTTTTTTACATTGAGGCATGACGGACAGCAGAGATAAAATTATACAAAAACTAGGCACCAAGATTACAAAGAAAAAAAGGCAACTACCTCTAGCTGCTGGAGAAAAAGTGTGATTTTACTTCTCTTAGGGATAACTTATCCCAATACATACTTTTAGAAATATACGAATTGAGTAGATTGGGGATATTGTATTTAAGCATTTTTTTGCCATAGTTTGTTCTTGGTGCAGCCACCTCCCAACATTCAGCACCACGGTAAGGGTAACTATGAACATGTTTTGATAGTGTCCAATATGTGTTAAAAATTTATGTCTTTAAGTTGCTCTACTTTAAGGCTAGTGCTAAGTTTATAATCATATAATGTATTCACGTATATGACGTGAAATTTCTGAAATAAGCCAGCTGTGTGAAAATCATACGAGACGGCAGCTATTGCCCTCAGTGCAGTTGTTGCTGCTGTCAGTATAGTGTTCGAATGCGGGGAAGTTGCCGAACTTCTTCCGAGCTGTAGACGATGACTTGAGTGTAAGCATCCAGAGAAGAGTCATCTATGTATTGCAAAGGGTGTCGATGGCGGACAACTGCTCGCGTGCATACAATAAGTGATGCAGGAAAATAACCGGTGGTGACTTGACGGCTGGTATTATAGGCGCGTCTAACTTATGCCAAAATTAAATCCCAGTTGTTATGGTCATCTGTGATATACATGGAGATCACGTCGGTCAGAGTGTGGTTCAACTGCTCCGCCAAGTTATTTGTTTGTGGATAATATGGAGTGGTGACGTGATGAATTGTGCTTGGCAAAGCAGCAGACTTCTCGAAATAGGCTTGCTACTAACGGCCTTTCGCGGTCTGTGATTATGGATTGGGGAGGGGGGAGGGGGTGCTATGCCGGCGAATGACGGAATGAAGAACAACTTGAGATGCAAGAAGAGCTCTGGTGGCGGAGAGCGCTTGTGTTTTGGCGCACCGGGCTAGGTGGTCAATGGCTACAATTATACATCGACTCTTTTGTTGTGACTGTGAGAATGGACAGAGGAAGCAGATTACTATGCGCAGATATTGGTTGCTTGGTGGAGAAATTGGCCGGAGGGGCCCAGGAGGCGCAGTTGTGGGTCGTTTTGTTGCTTGACATAAATGTCATGCGCGCACATAGTACGGTGCATGTTGGTCCAAAAGCCTTTTTCACGGATTCTGAAATAAGTTTTAGGAAATCCAAAAAGCCGGGCAATGAGGTCGTTGTGTTTTGCTGCTATTATTTACTTTTTTGCAGGTGTCGTGGAACCACAATTATCCATGGTCGTACTGGGGTCTCGTAGTTCCGTCTATAAAGGGCGTCATTACGAAGAGGCAAAGACGGGCGCGTCGTTTAGTGCGTCGAGTGCAAGATTTTGGTTGCCCTTGAAAAAAAGATCAGTGGTTACAGGGAATAGTTCGAGAGTTGCGCTGAAGCCCTACCGATATTGCCCAGCGTTGATGTGTTATCTGGTCCTTGTGCGTGAGTAGGACGGGGTGCATCGTCTCGAAGCGGACATCGAACTAAGCTGTCGGCGTCGCATTGCCGCATGCCTGATTTGTAGAGGACCCAAGAGGTAGTCCTGGAGCTTTAATGTCCAGCGACCGAAGCGTTCCAAAGGGTTTTTCAGACTAGCAATTCATTAAACGGCATGGTGTACAGTTGCAATAAGGAATGGGGACACATATAAGTAAGGGCGAAACTTAGATACAGCCGAGATGATGGCTAAGCATTCTTTTTAGGTGGTGGAACATTTGTGTTGAGCTTTAGTTATGGTTCGACTGGCGTATGCAATGGCACGGTGCTGGCCGTTGTGAGCTTCAGCGAAAATAGCGCCTATTCCATTGTCACTGGCGTCAGTTCCGATCTCGGTATCATGACCTTTGCCGAAGTGGCAAAGAATAAGAAGCGAAATCAAGACCGCCTTGGGGCGTTCAAAAGAGTTTGTGGGTTTGGACCCGATGTGAAAGAGATGGCATTTCGTAATAGGTGATTGAGAAGATTGAGAGAGTCAATAATATAGGAAAATCCCGAAATAAATCTACGTATGTAGGCGCGTAACTTTAACAATCTCCGTAAGTGCTTGGTGGTTTGTGGGGTAGACAATTGCAGACACCTAGGGAACCTACATGTCTCTCTGTCTCAGGGTGAAGACATCCATTGTTGCCCTGAATGTACCAGCGCGTTACGCTCTGGCGAACTCAGTGCGTGACTTGGGTGGTAAAATGGTGTCTATGCATTACCCAAAGCTACGCGTTCGAGCTGAGTGACACCGGATTGCGCGCACTTCAAAATGCATAAGCAAACGATTGGGCGGAAAATTGGCAGAGATGTCACCACTCAATCAAAAGCGCGCGTGTGTAAGAAGGCACTCCAGCGACACCGCACGCAGTTTTTCTGGGTCCGGTCGTGTACCTGCTGCGGTGACCAAGTGGCCGGGGACTTTGATTTTCTGGGCACCGAAAATACATTTATTGTAGTTTATTAGCAGACTAGGGGTACGCATGCACTCAAGGACTCTGCGGAGCAGAAAAAAGTGTTGATCAAAGGTACAAGAAAATAGCAATATCGCCGAGGAAACAAAGGCAAATGTTCCAGGTAAGGCCACGGAGGCGAGCGTCCATCAAGGGCTTAAATGTCGGAGGCGGGTTGCAGAGGCCAAACGGCATGACGTTGAAGGGGTGCAGGCCATCAGGCCTTATAAACGCTGTTTTACGGCTGTCAGCAGACGCAAAAGGAACTTGCCAATAACCGCTTCGAAAGTCCTGATACAAAGTAGGATGACCCGTGTGGCGTGTCGAGGGTATCATCAATTCGGGGAAGTGGGTAGACGTCTTCCTGTTTCACTTTGTTAAGGCGGCGATTTCCTACACAGAAGCGCCACGTGCCACATTTATTTTTGACAGCTCCACTGGGGAGGTCCAGGGACTAGATGAAGGCTTGATCACAATTTTTCTAGCATGTCGGTGATGTGATCTTAAATTACTCTACGTTCTGGAGCAGATATTTGGTATGGTCTGCTTCGAGTGGAGGGGATTCGACAGCTATCAATGTGATGCTCTACAAGCGTGGTGCGGAGGTAACACTTGGCCCATGACAGCGAAAACATCTCTGTAAGAAGCTGGAATGACCGCATCTGGTGATGCTCGTCTTTGACGACAGCTGAAGGCATCGTGTTGTCTACTGCATCGCTGAAATTGTTTTCAATCAAGGGTTTGGTATTGGGTGTGGTGGAGGGCAAGTGCAGCAAAGTCGCCTTCAATTTGCACCTGATGAGTGGCCACGCGGGTACCTCGGTGTAGCATATGGGGCTGCGTCGAGGTCAGAAAAGCATTCAACCCCAGCGCGCACTTACGCGCCTCAATGATTTGTAACTCTGGGATACAAATGTGGCCTTGGGCCAACGCAGGATGTCATTTCGCGCATATAAAAGAGTCATGCATGGGGAACAAGGCGAAGTGGTAACTTGTCCATGGGGCTCAGACACAAGGATTTACGGCTTTAGGCAATCCAGCCTCGATCCCTTGGCTCCATGAGACACCGGCGCTGACTATGTTGCAGAGGATGTTCTTCCCGAAGGAGGCTTTACGGGTTGCATGAGGCGTTAAGCCAGAAATACAACATCTGACACCAATGTTGCGGAGTCGAATTTCGTAAATGATATTCATTGCCATATTAAAACGGGCGGCATCGGCCCCGGGCATTCAGCGCTCGCGCTTGTCATCGTCCACATTGGGCTCTGGTCCGCGCCTCAGTAGCACCACTAGAATATCCAACCTCTGCTGCGCTGTCATCGCAGCGACACAGCAGAGGATGTTTGCACTCTCTCTCCACGGGGCGCGGTCCCTACCGGGGCGGAGATGCGATCCGATAACAAACCGAAACTTAGAAACCAAGTCGAATTTGTACGGTTCTTCAGAAAGCCGTAAAATGCTTCCTGTACCTTCTATCGTTCTGCAATTTGTTGATTTAGTGTTTTTCGATGACGCTGAGACAATTTTCTAATTGAAACTATGACCTTAAACACAATATTAAAAAAGGTAATTACGCAAAAAATATTTAACAATTTAAATATCTCGGACTTTAATAATTTTCCTAAATGGGCCCCTATCTAGGACCAAAAAGATAAAACCCTTTTTTATTGCGACGCATAGTTTTCGCAATATCGAATTTGTCCACGCTTTCGTGAAACACCCTTTATATATATATATATATATATTCAGGGTGGGATACACCATCCTATCCTGAAAAAAGCGGTCTCCACTTGAAACGTTGGTAAAAGTAAAGGTTTTCCTGAACTCATCACCTTTCGTATATATATATATATATATATATATATATATATATATATATATATATAACGGAGTAATGCAATAAAATTTTCGGCGGGAACAAGCAACAACGGAACGATTTATTCTTCGACGTTTCGGCCGGAGTCCGGCCTTCCTGACGAGCTGCGGACTCCGGCCGAAACGTCGAAGATATAAATCGTTGTTGCTGTTTTCACCGGAGGTTTTTTCTTCCCGGTGCTATCTACGCCTTCGGCCTCCCGCCGCCATGCCCGTTGTATATATATATATATATATATATATATGTATGTATATATATGTATATATATATATATATATATATATATATATATATATATATATATATATATACGGTGCAGTACAAACACTGAAACTTTTAAAACAATGTTTCTTTTCCATCGTGAGCGGCAGCTCCCAGTCGTAGATATACTAAAAGGGGAATCACTTTTGCTGCCCCTTAACAGTCTTGCTCTTCAAGGTAATTCACCAGTTTAGGTGTCGCTGTCATCTAGAAACCTCAAGGATGGCAAGAAATTCTGAATTTGTAAGAATACTTCCAAAGGAATGGAAGGGCAATAATGACATTTAGTAACTTTAAGTCTAAATATGCTATGGAAGGCCTGTGATACAGGGGCCAATGATGTGATTCAGGTTTTAAAATATTGGTAAGAAACAAAACCAAAATACGAGAGCCTAAGTTGAGATTCTTATTTTTTATCTAAGAAATAAAGATATTAACATTTTTTAATTTTGTGGAGACGCTAGCAAAAATGTCAGTCAGAGCATGGGACAGGTAGCAAGGTAGTAGGACTAGTAACTGCATAATTGATCTAATAATAAATTAACCAATTTATGAGCTGTGTGCAACGCAGTTCAACCAATTTAAGCAAATGAACTCACGAAAGCGTCTTGTGGATGGATAAAATGGGCACACAAACAAGTCTGAAGTGAATAGAGGAAAGGGGAGGCATTCTAACAGAAATGGCTGTGGCGATGGATGGGCGGGTCTTAACTGGTCAACTCTCAATCAGTGTTCGGTAACTGGTGAACGCAGATTGACTCGTGAAGAAATTGCTCACCGATGCTCAAGAAATCGTTTGGCGCCGGTTGCTTTAATGAGAGTGTGCAGGAGACGCAGGACACTATCTTGTACCACTATAATTTTGAAAGGTGTTGATTCTGTTTTCTGCATGCAGAAGGGACAGACAAAATCAGTACTCTTAAAGAATATGCCAAGGAGCAAGTCACTCAAATTAACAGAAGGCAGTTGGCATTTGCCTTAAAGCTAAACTTGCGAAAGAAAAAAAAATATAATATTTAGATGGGCGCTTAAGGGCATCAGGAGAGCACTGTCCTGTGGAGTCAGTTTTTCTTTTTTTTTTGGAATGTAAACAATTTTTTCAAGTGCACACTCCGATTAAGGGTAATCTCTTGACCTTAGTATTATTTATGAACATAATAAAATTTCCACTTCAAACATGAGTGGCGTATCTCTGTTACTAAACATGATCTTCAGCATATGTTAACCTGGAGCTCTGTTGTACTCTGAAAATAACCTGCGGAGCATAAGTTATGCTTAGTATGAACAACAAGGTACTTAGAGCTAAAGTTTCTATTGCTTAAAGATTCAAGCTTATGGAATGTATCCTCATTAGTGAACATCAAGATGATCAGTGTAATTTTTATTCAAAAGTAGTCATATCAGCCAGCAGCACACAGCATTACACCAATATTAGCGCCAGATAGGAAGGATCGTGGCGATAACGTTTTACCCAACGGATGACAGATTTGTACTTAATTCATCTGCTCTACTTAAGTTTCCGTAGTTTATCGACTTTTCTGAATAATTGAGCAATTTCAATTGCATACTTAATTCGGTAATTACTAGTTTTCTTTAGATAGGTTTTCTGCGCAACTTCTTTTCCAATCATAAATTGCATTCAAAATTTAGTTGGAGGTTTACTTATCAACAAATTATACGCACGTAAGAAAAATATAGCATGATGGAAGAGCAGATTAATTTTGCAAAATGTTGGGTCGAACTGAAGTAAAGACAGGCCAAAATGAAATTTATGTTTTCAGGGTTCTGTATGTTTCTCGGTCTACTCTCACGACAGTTCGAACCCCACGCAGACTGCAAGTGAGTGTCTCGCGTGTGTGTTTAATGTGGTACTAAAGTGCAGCGGGTTCAGCGCCTGAAACTGGGCGTTTTTGGGCACTTTGCGCATTTGAAAAAAGGGCAAGTAGCTTGTCTCCTAACCCTTCCTCCAAGTCGTATCAATATAGTGCCCGGAATGCGTTAAAATCATCTGATGGGCTTGTTGGGTAAACATAATTAAAAAATAGCGCAAGGACGACGGAGGAAAGAACGAGAAGACAGGAAAGAGCGCTAACTGACAACTGGCGTTTTATTTACAAGAGAAAAGAAGACAAAAGAAGTGAACTGCAGAATGTACTGTAAAGCATCAACACCAATATGTCACCTGCATCAGCGGTGTAGTGTACGAAATAACGTTTTCGTGTGGAAAGGTATATGTGGGACAATCCGGACGTTGTCTAAATGTCAGGCTAAGGGAACATGCCTTAGCGTTAAGGTCATCTCCGCGGGACATCTTGCGGTGCATGTAAGAGACTGTCTGTATATCCCACTCTTCGAGCACACGAAAGTACTCAAACGGTTTTCTGGTCAGAGGAGTAGAGAACTCTTCAAAGCACACGTCATAATATCCAAGGGCGACGCCTGCATCAGTGCTCCTTCAGTAGCCTTACCGGAAAAAGAACAGTTTTACTTCAGCCTTTATCCATGAAGATCCTTCCTACACATTATTTTGACACTGAATAATTTTTCTTCTTTTTCTTTTGCTTGTTTTTCTCCTTTTTTCTTCTCTTTTTTACTTTTTTCTTATTATTATTTTTTATTTCTTTAACCTTTTTTTCTATCTTCTTTAATTTTGCTTCATAATATTTTGTATATAATTACAAAAAGCATCCTTCTGTTTCCTATCCGATCTTTTTTATCTTCCTTCTTCTTTTTCCATCTTTTTTGTCTTTGAATTGCCTCACTTCTTTTTGTCTTCTTTACTCTTGTAAATAAAACGCCAGTTGTCAGTTAGCGCTCTTTCCTGTTTTCTCGTTCTTCCCTCCGTCGTCTTTGCGCTATTTTTGTTAATTATGTATACCCGGAATGCGTCTCCAACTGGTATGTTTACTGCGTCTTAACAAAAAAAAAACTGTTTCTGAATTCAAAATGCGAATTTCAGATTATTTATCTTTCTTTCACCCTATTCCGGAAAACGTAATGTTGAAGAAACGGCAAAATATTGTGTGTTTTTTCCGTGATAAAGTTAAAATGTCATGCTATCGCAGGCCGCGATCCCGGCGGTTTCAAAGCAGCGCTCGTGGATGTGGCAAAACGCCATTTCGCTGCAGGTCACTCTCCAACTTTGCAGTCCATGGAAACTCCAGCAGCCAGGATTTGGGACGCTGCCGCGGCAGCGGCACTGGCGTGTGCGCTCGTACTTTTCGCCGGAACTTCTACGACCAACGACCAGTATCGCAACATCAGACAGCACGACATTCCGGCTTTTGTGGCATCATTTGTTGTCAATTCGAAATTGCTTTCGACGTATGGGCGGAATGAGACGCTAAACACTCAAGTCGCAGACGCGTTGAAGGAGCACCGAAGTGTGGACTTTCAGACATTGTAATAAGAATGTTTGTTTTTTCTTTCGATTCGAACGATTGAGAGGATGAGGAGAAAAGTCGCACGACGCCACTTCACGAGGCTCCCGGCCTCCCGCCACTTGTCAGTACAGGTGCACATGCAGAAAGACGCAATAACCTATACTGAAACACATAGATTAGGAAAACACAAAGACAGACATACACACCAAACTCCAGCCTTCAAATAATGAGAAAATTTCAACAGAAATAAATTTATGAGATCAATCACTTTTTCTTTATATTTCAGAAACGATATTGGCGTCTAAAAATGTATTTAAACGTGTGTACAAGTAATACAACATTAATTGACCCCATAAGTTGTTCAGGACCTGAGTATGTTGCAGGTATTGTGATAATGGATATTGTAAGAACAAGGATGTGTACTGAAAATGAACATTTGCAATCATGTGATATTTCTTTTCCTAACTTCAGTTCGGAAAAAGCAGGCTATACGAAAATTGTATAGGAAAGAGACACGACTTTAATTAAGTTCCTAGAATAGTTTGGTTTATGGGAAATCCATGCAATATTTACAATAATGCCCACAGCCCTTTACTGCGTGGCTAACAGTCTGTGCCATTTTCGTAAAGTAGTGGTTCCCTATATCACGATACTGTAGATTATGTTAGGGAAATACAAGCTATTAAATATGACTTTTTATTGTTTTTGTTAAGATACTTCTGCGTTCAATCACTAATCAATTTGCGCGATTTAGTTTTGGTCAACATGTGATTTATCTAGCGCACCCATAACAAAACCTGGAAAAAAGTTTCTTTAGTTCCAAGAATGATGCTTAAAGACAGAAGTGTATGGACTTGTTTCTTTTCTTGAATACAACTGTTTTGGTTGTAGTCGTGGTAATAGTCAAGCCATTTGAGTCAGTATATGCGTCTAGAAAAATGAGGAAGATATTCGCGTCGGGCACCAGTTTGTCGCGGTTGGTGTCTACGAAAAAAACTTTCGATGTAGTTCACATACACATACACCAGTTTGTCGTGGGTGGTGTCTACGAAAAAGAGTGATGTACTTCACATACACTATTTAACTTCAGGCTGAAATAACACGGCATTTATATATATATATAT
>JAZHYW010048366.1:0-47629 GCA_037355805.1 Ixodes ricinus | reverse complement strand
GTAAAGTGCCTGTCGTGCTCTTCATCGACGTCTATATATATATATATATACTGTAAACGACTAAATTTTCGCGTGTCGGGCCAAAGCTGAAAATTTGAAATTATTCGCGGGCTCTAATTTCCGCGAATCGAGTGTAGCTTCCATAGCGTTCACATATTGCCCGAATGGTTCGCGGGACGTAATTTTCGCGAATCGTAGGCGATTCGCGACATTCGCAAAAATTAGGTCCTCGCAAGAAATTAGTCGTTTACAGTATATACGGATTTTTTTTTTGTTAGCTTTGCAGATTTGTTTAAATACTGAGAAAGATACACTTAAGCGGTTTGTGGGAGTGAGTTATACGGTCAAGGGGACATTATATGGGTAGATACCTTTTTGGATGAGTCGGCCAATTAATCAAAATTCTTTATTTAACGTTTTAATTAGTGAAAATAGACGTAGGGTTCCGATTAGAAACTTGAGGCAGCGTCATCCCGAAAACCAATAAATCAACCCTCTTCTAGAGCGACTGGAAGCTCGTGGAGAACTGGGGCAACGCAAAGTTGCCACTGTGAAGCAGGCGCAAAGCTTTAAGTGGGAAAAACGCGGATGATTAGATTATCATCACGCTCTTGCCACGGCCAGGTTTGCGCCTGCTTCACGAGTGGTAACCTTTGGTGCGCCCAAGAATTTCCCACGAGCTTGAAGTCGTTCTAGTAAGAGTTGATTTAGCGGTGTTTCATGACGCCCTTTATGTTTCTTATTGGAACCATACGTGTATTTTCACTAACTAAAGTTAATGAACGAATTTTAGTTAGTTAGCCGACCTATCGCAAACTGAATCCACACACATAATGTCCCCGTGGCCGTGTAACTCACCTGCACAAACGCAAAAGTGTAACTTTAGGGCTTATTTAAACAAATCTGTAAAGAAAAAAAACAAAACAAAACAATATGAAACATTAGGACCTGATGAAGAGCGGTCCCTGCTCGGAACGTCGTCCAATAAATACGTTTTAAAGGATTTACCTCCTTCTACGATACATATATATATATATATATATATATACGCGTATATGAGAGAGTGCTTTCAGGCAGCTGTGCATGGGCGCCGCCATAACCGACCTTTAGTTTTGTTCGCTTTCTTATGCCGTTCGCTTCACTTTAGCCTTACCACGGCACGACAGGTTATTGTTATTTTGGGTGTTACTGTGTCCTTCTCCCCAGCATAGGCCTTTGTGGAGGGTCGTCAACGTCCGCTTCAGTGGCTCGCCATCTCGGTACGTCAAGAGAAGGTCGGTTATTACGATAGCTAGAGCAACCGTCCGAGCACACCTTGAGCTTTCCTGCTGCTGCACGAAACGCAAGCGGTCCTCTGGCTGAGCCTCACGACTTTCTTTCTAAGAGCTATCTCCTCACGTTGAAAAGGGCCGGTACACCGGACACGAAGCTATGTAACATTAGGGTGGTAGGATTTCAGTCGGGCGGTGTGTGCGACAAATGTTAGCTTTAGGGCGGTTTTTCCGGGCGGAATGGCGGGAGTCATTTCGTCGTTCGTCGGAGACAGCTGGCGAAAGATGTTAAAGGGACCTTGAATTGTTTTCGGAACTTTTCGCATCATCCGGGCTTGCGACAGGGTGTTCAATGAATACCCACATCACCGATGCTGTAGGAAACCGCAGTGTGGTTCTCGGCGTGACAAATTACTTAATAATAATAAAATAGTCGTGTTTATTTGCACCATAAGATGGTGTCGACAAGGGAAAAAGCTGTCAGGTACAGCTTCACTGGTCCCTGACCGCCTACAGAAAGCAGCAACAAAGCCGGGAAAACGGTAATCAAGAGAAAACATAAAATTGTACAAAGATTGTCACTATCACACATTTAAAGCACAAATTTTAGATTTTTTTGTTTTTACATTGAGGCATGACGGACAGCAGAAATAAAATTATACAAAAACTAGGCACAGAGATTACAAAGAAAGAAAGGCAACTACCTCTAGCTGCTGGAAGAAAAAGTGTGATTTTACTTCTCTTAGGGATAACTTACCCAATCCATACCTTGAGTCATATACGAATTGAGTAGATTGGGGTAGTGTATTTAAGCATTTGTTTGCCGTAGTTTGTTCTTGGTGTAGCCACCTCCCAACATTCAGCACCACGGGTAGGTTAACTATGAGCATTTTGATAAGAGTCCAATATTTGTTTAAAAAATTGTTTCTTTAAGTTGCTCTACTTTAAGGCTAGTGCTAAGTTTATAATCATATAATGTATGCACGTTTATGACGTGAAATTCTTGAAATAAGCTAGCTGTGTGAGAATCATACGAGACGGCATCTATAGCCCTCAGTGCAGTTGTTGCTGCTGTCAGTATAGTGTTCAAATGCGGGGAAGTTGCCGAACTTCTTCTGAGCTGTAGACGATGGCTTGAGTGAAAGAATCCAGAGAAGAGTTGTCTATGTATTGCAAAAGCGTGTTGATGGCCGAGAACTGCTGGCGTGCATACAAGAAGTCAGCGACGTAGACTTTCCATTTTACCGGGGGGGGGGGAGGGGGGAGCAGGCTGAAAAGTTCTGCGGGGGGGGGGAGGGGTGCTTTTCCGTGCAATTTTTTTTACATCGTCAATTATCAGTAGCTTATTTTAGGGGGTACATTTTCCAGCGTATGTATATCGCCATGTGTCCGTCGCTGTGTGTCAATTTCAATCACCGTGCAAGCGTAGCCGTGTGTTCATCGCCTGTACCACGGCGCATGCGGCGGCGAGCACAGATCTGAAAAATTCTCGGCAAAGATCATGGCCTGGGGAGGGGGGGGCACTGCCCCCCCCCCCCCCCGGATCTTACCCGGGGGCACGAGCCCCGATGCCCCCCCCCCCCGTAGTCTACACCTATGCGAGAAGTGATACGGAAAATAACCGGTGGTGGCCTGACGGCTGGTATTTTAGGCGTATCTAACTTATGGCAAAATTAAATCCCAGTTGTTATGGTCATTTGTGCGGACCAGGGACATGAAGATCACGTCGGTGAGAGTGTGGTTCAACTGCTCCGCCAAGTTATTTGTTTGTGGATGATACGGAGTGGTGACGTGATGAATTGTGATTTACAAGGCAGCAGACTTCTCGAAATAGGCTTGCTACAAACGGCCTTCCGCGGTCTGTGATTATAGATCGGGGGGGGGGGGGACTTTATGCCGGCGAATGACGGAATGAAGAACAACATGACATGCATGAAGAGCTGTGGTGACGGGGAGCGCTTGTGTTTTGGCGCACCGGGCTAGGTGGTGGATGGCTACAATGATCCATCGACTATTCTCTTGTGACTGTGGGAATGAACGAGGAAGTCAATTCTTGTGCGCTCATATTGGCTGCGTGGTGGAGAAATTGTCCAGAGGGGCCCAGGAGGCGCAGTTGTGGGTCGTTTTGTTGCTTGAAATAAATGTCATACGCGCACATAGTACGGTGCATGTCGGTCCAAAAGCTTTTTCACGGATTCTAAAATACGTTTTACGAAATCCAAAGGGCCGGGCAATGGGGTCGTTATGTTTTGCTGCTATTATTTACTTTTTGTAGGTGTCGTGGAACCACAATTATCCATGGTCGTACTGGGGTCTCGTAGTTCCGTCTATAAAGGGCGTCATTACGAAGAGGTAAAGACGGGCGCGTCGTTTAGTGCGTTGAGTGCAAAATTTTGGTTGCCCTTGCAAATAAAAGATCAGTGGCTACAGGGAATCGTTCGAGAGTTGCGCTGAAGCAATACCGATATTGAGCAGTGTTGCTGTGTTATCTGGTTCTTGTGCGTGAGTAGGACGGGGTGCATCGTTTGGAAGCGGACATCGAACTAAGCTGTCGGCGTGGCGGTGCCGCATCCCTGATTTGTAGAGGACCACAGAGGTGCTCCTGAAGCTTTAATGTCCAGCGACCGAGACGTTCCGAATGGTCTTTCAAACTGGCAAACCATTAAACGGCGTGGTAGACAGTTGCAATAAGGAATGGGGACAGATATAAGTCAGGGTGAAACTTAGATACAGCCGAGATGACGGCTAAGCATTCTTCCTAAGTGATGGATCATTTGTGTCTCAGCTTTAGTTAAGGTTCGACTGGCGTATGCAATGGCACGGTGCTGGCCGTTGTGAGCTTGGGCGAAAACAGCGCCTATTCGATTGTCACCGGCGTCAGTTCCGATCTCGGTGTCGTGACATTTGCCGATGTGGCCAAGAATAAGAAGCGAAATAAAGGCCGTCTTGAGGTGTTCAAAGTAGGTTTGTGTGTTTGGACCCTATGCGAAAGAGATGGCATTTCGTACTAGGCGATTGAGAAGATTGCGAGAGTCACCAAGATCGGAAAATCCCGAAATAAATATTCGTATTTAGGCGCATAAATATAAGAATCTCCGTAAGTGCTTTGTGGTTTGTGGGGTAGACAATTGCGGCACCTAGGGTGCCTACATGTCTGTCTGTGTCAGGGTGAAGACATCCATTGTTGCCCTGAATGTGCCAGAGCGGGACGCTCTGGCGCACTCAGTGCGTAACCTGGGTGGTAAAATGGCGTCTATGCATTAGCCATATCTACGTGCTCGAGCTGAGTGACACCGGATTGCGTGCACTTTAAAATGCATAAACAAACGATTGGGCGGAAAATTGGCTGAGATGTCACCACTCAATCAAAAGCGCGCCTGTGAATAAAGGCACTTTAGCGACACCTCACGCAGTTTTTCTGGGTCCGGTCATACACCTTCTACGGTGAACAAGTGGCCGGGGACTGATTTTCTGGGCACCGAATATACATTTATTGTAGTTTATTAGCGGGCTAGTGGTACGCATGCACTCAGGACTCTGCGGAGCAAAGAAAAGTGTTGATCAAAGGTAAAAGAAAAGACGATATCGTCGAGAAAAACAAAGGCAAATGTTCCAGGTAAGGCCACGGAGGAGAACGTCCATCAAGGGCTTAAATGTCGGAGGCGGATTGCAGAGGCCAAACGGCATGATGTTGAAGTGGTGCAGGCCGTCGGGCCTTATAAACGCTGTTTTACGGCTGTCAGCAGATGCAAGAGGAACTTGCCAATACCCGCTTCGAAATCCTTGGATGCAAAGTAGGACGACCCGTCTAGCGTGTCGAGGGTATCATCAATTCGGGGAAGTGGGTAGACGTCTTTTGGGGTCACTTTGTTGAGGCGGCGATTTTCTACACAGAAGCGCCACGTGCCACATTTATTTTGGACAGCATCACTGGGGAGGACCAGGGACTAGATTAAGGCTTGATCACAATTTTTTCTAGCATGTCGGTGATGTCATCTTAAATTACTCTACGTTCTGAAGCAGATATTTGGTATGGTCTGCTTCGGAGTGGAGGGGATTCGCCAGTATCAATGTGATGCTCTACAAGCGTGGTACGGGGTAACACTTGGCCCATGACAGCGAAAACATCTCTGTAAGAAGCTGGAATGACCGCATCTGTTGATGCTCGTCTTTGACGACAGGTGAAGGCATCATCTTCTCTACTGCATTGCTGAAATTCTTTTCACTCAACTTCTGGCACCAATGTTACGGAGTAGAATTTCCTAGGTGATATTCATCGCCATATTAGAACGGACTCGGCGTCGGCCCCGGGCATTCTGCGCTAGCGCTTCGTCGTCGTCCACATTGGGTTCTACAATATATATATATATATATATTGTAGAACCTATGTATATGACGACGAAGCACATATGCACAGAATGACAGAAGTATATATATATATATATATATATATATATATATATATATATATATATATATATATATATATATATATATATAGTGAGAGAGAGAGAGAGAGTGCCGTACTAACACTGAAACTTTAAAACAATGTTTCTTTTCCATCATGAGCTGCAGCTAGCAGTCGCAGTTAAACTAAAAGGGGAATCACTTTTGCTGCCCCTAAACAGTCTATCTCTTCTAGGTAATTCACCAGTTTAGGTGTCGCTGTCATCAAACAACCTCAAGGGACGGCAAGAAATTCTGAATTTGTAAGAATACTTCCAACAGGATGGAAGGGAAATAATGACATTTAGTAGCTTTAAGCCTAAGTATGCAATAGAAGGCCTGTGATACGGGGGCAATTGATGTGATTCAGGTTTTAAAATATTGGTAAGGAACAAAACCGTAAAACGAGAGCCTAGATTGAGATTCTTATTTGTTATCTGAGAAATAAAGATATTTACATTTTCTTTAATTTTGTGGAGACGCTAGCAATAAAGTCAAGGTCAGGCATGGGACGGGTAGCAAGGTAGTAGGGCCAGTAACTGCATAACTAGTGTTATATTAAATTAACCAATTTATGAGCTGTGTGCAGCGCAGTTCAACCAATTTAAGCAAATGAACCTCACGAAGCGTCTTGTGGATACATAAAATGGGCACACAAACAAGGCTGAAGTGAATAGAGGAAAGGGGAGGCATTTTACAGAAATGGCTGTGGTGATAGGTGGGGTGGGTCTTAACTGGGTCAACCCTCATTCAGTGTTCGGTAACTGGTGAGCGCAGATTGACTCGTGAAGATTGTTACTCACCGATGTCAAGAAATCGCTTGGCGCCGGTTGCCTTAATGAGGGTGTGCAGGAGACGCAGGACACTTCTTGTGCTCACCATATAATTTTGTGGGTGTTGTTCTGTTTTCTGCATGCAGAAGGGACATGCAAAATCAGTACATCCCGAAGAACACGCCAAGGAGCAAGTCAATAAGATTTAAAACAGACAGTTGGCTTTTGTCTTAAAGGTATAATTGCGAAAGAAACAAATATAAATATAATATTTAGATGGGTGCGTAAGGGCATCAGGAGAGCACTGCCCTGTTGAGTCAGTTTTTTTTAGTGTAACAATTCCTTCCAAGTGCACACTCCCATTAAGGGTAATCTCTTTAGTTTCGTTATTACTTATGAACATAATAAAATTTCCACTTCAAACGTGAGTGGCGTATCACTGTTACTAAACATGATCTTCAGCATATGTTAACCTGGAGCTCTGTTGTACTCTGCAAATCACCTGCGGAGCATAAGTTATGCTTAGTATGAACAACAAGGTACTAAGAGCTGAAGTTTCTATTGCTTAAAGATTCAAGCTTATGGAATGTATCCTCATTGGTGAACATCAAGATGACCAATGTAATTTTATTCAAAAGAGTCATATCAGCCAGCAGCACACAGTATTACACCAATATTAGCGCCAGATAGGAAAGATCGTGGAGATAACGTTTTACCCAACGGATGACAGACTTGTACTTAATTCATCTGCTCTACTTAAGTTTCCGTAGTTTATCTACTTTTCTGAATAATTGAGTGATTTCAATAGCATTCTTAATTCGGTAATTACTAGTTTACTTTAGATGGGTTTTCTGCGCAACTTCTTTTCCAATTATAAATTGCATTCAAAATTTAGTTGGAGGTTTACTTATCAACAAAATATACGCACGTAAGAAAAAGATAGCATGATGGAAGAGCAGCTTAATTTCGCAAAATGTTAGGTCGAACTCAAGTAAAGTTAATTCAAAATGAAATTTATGTTTTCAGGGTTCTGTATGTTTCTCGGTCTACTCTCACGACAGTTCGAACCCCACGCAGACTGCAAGTGAGTGTCTCGCGTGTGTTTTAGTGTGGTACTAAAGTGCAGCGGGTTCAGCGCCTGAAACTGGGCGTTTTTGGGCACTTTGCGCATTTGAAAAAAGGGCAAGTATCTTGTCTCCCTAACCCTTCCTCCAAGACGTATGAATATAGTGCCCGGAATGCGTTAAAATCAACTGATGGGCTAGTTGGATAAACATAATTAAAAAATAGCGCAAGGACGACGGAGGAAAGAACGAGAAGACAGGAAAGAGCGCTAACTGACAACTGGCGTTTTATTTACAAGAGAAAAGAAGACAAAAAGAAGTGAACTGCAGAATGTACTGTAAAGCATCAATACCAATATGTCACCTGCATCAGCGGTGTAGTGTACGAAATAACGTTTTCGTGTGGAAAGGTATATGTGGGACAATCCGGACGTTGTCTAAATGTCAGGCTAAGGGAACATGCCTTAGCGTTAAGGTCATCTCCGCGGGACATCTTGCAGTGCATGCAAGAGACTGTCTGTAGACTCCACTCTTCGAGCACACGAAAGTACTCAAACGGGTTTCTGGTCAGAGGAGTTGAGAACTCTTCGAAGCACACGTCATAATATCCAAGGGCGACTCCTGCATCAGTGCTCCTTCAGTAGCCTTATAGGAAAAAGAACAGTTTTACCTCAGCCTTTATCCATGAAGATCCTTCCTACACATTATTTTTACACTGAATAATTTTGCTTCTTTTTCTATTTTGTTTGTTTTTCTCCTTTTTTTCTCCTTTTTTTACTTTTTTCTTATTATTATTTTTTACTTTGCTTTAACCTTTTTTCTTTATGTTCTTTAATTTTGCTTCATATTATTTTGTATATAATTACAAAAAGCATTCTTCTGTTTCCTATCCGATCTTTTTTATCTTCCTTCTTCTTTTTCCATCTTTTTTGTCTTTGAATTGCCTCACTTCTTTTTGTCTTCTTTACTCTTGTAAATAAAACGCCAGTTGTCAGTTAGCGCTCTTTCCTGTTTTCTCGTTCTTCCCTCCGTCGTCTTTGCGCTATTTTTGTTAATTATGTATACCCGGAATGCGTCTCCAACTGGTATGTTTACTGCGTCTTAACAAAAAAAAAAAAACGGTTTCTGAATTCAAAATGCGAATTTCAGATTATTTATCTTTCTTTCACCCTATTCCGGAAAACGTAATGTTGAAGAAACGGCAAAATATTGTGTTTTTTTTTCCGTGATAAAGTTAAAATGTCATGCTATCGCAGGCCGCGATCCCGGCGGTTTCAAAGCAGCGCTCGTGGATGTGGAATAAACGCCAGTTTGCTGCAGGTCACTCTCAACTTTGCAGTCCATGGAAACTCCAGCAGCCAGGATTTGGGACGCTGCCGCGGCAGCGGCACTGGCGTGTGCGCTCGTACTTTTCGCCGGAACTTCTACGACCAACGACCAGTATCGCAACATCAGACAGCACGACATTCCGGCTTTTGTGGCATCATTTGTTGTCAATTCGAAATTGCTTTCGACGTATGGGCGGAATGAGACGCTAAACACTCCAGTCGCAGACGCGTTGAAGGAGCACCGAAGTGTGGACTTTCGGACATTGTAATAAGAATGTTTGTTTTTCCTTTCGATTCGAACGATTGAGAGGATGAGGAGAAAAAGTCGCACGACGCCACTTCACGAGGCTCCCGGCCTCCCGCCACTTGTCAGTACAGGTGCACATGCAGAAAGACGCAAATAACCTATACTGAAACACATAGATTAGGAAAACACAAAGACAGACATACACACCGAACTCCAGCCTTCAAATAATTGAGAAAATTTCAACAGAAATAAATTTATGAGATCAATTACTTTTTCTTTATATTTCAGAAACGATATTAGCGTCTAAAATTGTATTTAAACGTGTGTACAAGTAATACAACATTAATTGACCCCCATAAGTTGTTCAGGACCTGGGTATGTTGCAGGGTATTGTGATAATGGATATTGTAAGAACAAGGATATGCACTGAAAATGAACATTTGCAATCATGTGATATTTCTTTTCCTAACTTCAGTTCGGAAAAAGCAGGCTATACGAAAATTGTATAGGAAAGAGGCACGAATTTAATTAAGTTCCTAGAATAGTTTGGTTTATGGGCAATCCATGCAATATTTACAATAATGCCCACAGCCCTTTACTGCGTGGCTAACAGTCTGTGCCATTTTCGTAAAGTAGTGGTTCCCCATATCACGAGACTGTAGATTATGTTAGGGAAATACAAGCTATTAAATATGACTTTTTATTGTTTTTGTTAAGATACTTCTGCTGTTCAATCACACAATCAATTTGCGCGATTTAGTTTTGGTCAACATGTGATTTATCTAGCGCACCCATAACAAAACCTGGAAAAAAGTTTCTTTAATTCCAAGAATGATGCTTAAAGACGAAGGTATGGACTTGTTTCTTTTCTTGAATACAACTGTTTTGGTTGTAGTCGTGGTAATAGTCAAGCCATTTGAGTCAGTATATGCGTCTAGAAAAATGAGGAAGATATTCGCGTCGGGCACCAGTTTGTCGCGGTTGGTGTCTACGAAAAAAACTTAGTATACGTAGTTCACATACACATACACCAGTTTGTCGTGGGTGGTGTCTACGAAAAAGAGTGATGTACTTCACATACACTATTTAACTTCAGGCTGAAATAACACGGCATTTAGATATATATATATATATATATATATATATATATATATATATATATATATATATATATATATATATATATAATCTGCAGATGAATGAACCGTAGTTGATTGAATGAATCAACTCCAGAAATCCTCTCCATGTTTGTCTCGAACGTGTACATGTGTTATTTTGTTTTTGTTTCTGAGCTTCAAAATCACGGTGTCATGATCATTCGCGGGAATCAAGAGCCACGTTTTAATGCATCACGAGTACGTTTCATCATCGTACTTGGTCTCAAAAGAAAAAATAATCGAAAATATGCAGATGAATGAACCCCACTTGATCGAATGAATCAATGTTTTACAAAACCGCTGAAAGCCAAAATAAACGGCGGAGCCATGCTTTGACCTCTGGGCCCCCCAGTGTCCTGCCAAGTGTGCTAACCACTAAATCTTTTTCTTTACTTTTTATTAAAAGTGTTTTTATTGACAAGCTTCTAAAGGACTTGGATTTCCGCTCTACAAAAAACTCTTCGTGAGTGGCAAGGAATACAGTCCACAACCTTCGATATCTGTTGTAAAAATCACAGAACAGATATCGACTTCAGCGGCTTTCTTGTGGTTCAGATCAAGTCCCACCGCCAGCCATGTACCTACATCTTATGTAAAACCCGGGCACCGTTTACGGTAGCCTAGTGACTTATCTTTGCCTCCCGCGTCTTCAGAGCGTGTTTGTTTAAGCGCGCTTTGAACTGAGCCCAACATTGCAACCCTTGCTGCTCCGTCGCTTCTAACAGTGACATCACATACATGAATGCGTCACAGAAGTGTTGCCACGCGGGCGTGGCTCCTTCTATGACTCCTAAGTGGTCCATCCTAGATCGCCAAATTACATGCATACCGAATGGAGCCAACAGTGCTTAAGCCCTGCCACCAAACTGCAAAAACTTTGCTGTCTTCCATTCCACGCAGAGATCAATCTGCAGAACTGCTCTCAATTCAGCCAGAAAAGCTCCGCGTTTATACTGTATAAAACACATGTTGTAGCGTCTCTAGCGTGGGGCATAGCACAAAGTTTGTTGACCACGGCTCGTAAAATCCTTTTTCAACGAGCCACGTTTCAACCGGCAATTCTTCACTGTGAAACCTGACGAAAATATTTGTGCTTACTGTCCTAACAGGATCTTTTTGTAAACGATGGAACACATCGTGAACAACGGAGTTCCCTGAAGGATTACGTTGGTGTGGTGACGGCATTCATAGGCCCAGAGTGCTCCAATATTGAGTTTTTCTTTTAACTTTTTCTAGGTATTCCTTTGAAAAGCAAGCTTCGAGAAACATATTTGCCGCTGCTATTTCTTTGTAAAACTTCAATCAACATGACGGGGCTCTCACGTGTCTCCCTCCAGCCACGTACTGAGCAAACTTCCATCCAGCACTCTGAATGAAGAAAGTATCAGTGTGTCTCTTTGATCTCGGAAAAAATAAATCGCTGAACCTTTCGCTAACCACTGCCTTGTAGCAGGAAAAAGACTGTAGCTTTACAGGGCCATCAACCTTCGTAATTAGGACATTATAGCTTTTCAAAAAGAATGGCGGTAACTTACGCACTGCGCTTCAGATAGCACATCTTACGAAGCGTCCGCTGCCTCCCTCTTAAACGTCCTATAAAATTCGGCACTGAGACCATCGGGCTAGGCGTTTTGCCCGCAGTTAATTCGTCCATGGCATCTTCAAGCTCGCAGACGCTTTACGGCAATCCTAAACGTTCTCGAACATGCTCTTCAAAAGTGGGCGCGAAAGACAAAAACTTGGCGTCGAAACCGTCATTTCTTGGTACGCTGTGACACATCAAAGTGTTATAATATTCAACGAACGCTCGCTCGATCATTTTTAATTACGAATTAACTTATTTATGTAGCTTTTTTATTTTATCTCGTTGCTGTGCATACCATGTCTCGCCGCTCAGTGCCCTCCTCGTAGATTTTTTTCCATCCATATCGCCTGAGATCGCTCACGCACAATAGCCCCTCTATATCTTTCAGTCTATTACTTGAAGTGGGTTCTTGATATATCTTATCACTTCTACAAGCTCGCCGGTTTCGCGCTTTCTTCGATTAAAAACAAATTCAATTGACGCCGTAGATTGTTTTCTTTATTTTGTTTTTGATTGCTTTAATTTTTATTTTATACTACAGGAAGGTTTTTTTTAACAACAGGAAGGTGTTTTATGTTTTTTTTTGTGCACGCGCTTCTCTTCTGCGTGTAGCCTCTTAATCTAGCGCCCTCCCGGACCTATTTTATGACTTTAATATTATCTGTTCTTTTTCTATTCCCCCTACGTTTTTTTTAATTTTTTTTGTTGCAACAACCGTTATAATTTAGGTTGGACATGTTGTCTGTTATGCTTTGTGTTTCACTCCCCGCGTGCATTTACCGAATTGTTTCTACGACCTCCTACATTCATCCCTTCTTGTTTGAACCATGGACTCCTCCCTATCACATGACCATCTGGATCCGCATCTATAAACTTGATACCATCACTACCTCCTGATTAAAATATGAACCCTTCCAGTTGCTTCTATAAATGCCCCCCCCCCCCCCCCACACGAAATGAATTGTAAAGCTGTTTCTGACGAAGGCCAAGCTCCCGCCAAAACAGGAATAAAACCCATCACTTGTTTCACCGAAAGTTCCCTTGTCGCATTTTACCTTCGCCTGCGGGCCCTCCGCCACCCTGCACTTTTATATTCCACGAGCACTTACGAAGCCTTCGGGCCGTTCTTCACGCAATCAGGACCACAGGACTCACTCTCAAGCCGACGAAGTGCCGGTGCCGGCACGACTGCAAGAGTACGACGTGACCATGGTCTACAAGTAAGGCCGAAAAAACAGCGACGCCGACTGCCGGTCCAGAGTTCCCGTCGAGTCCGGTACCGGCTGCGCCAAAAAGGACGACGACGACGATCCCTTTGTTGGAGCAGTGAGCGTTAAGGGGCGGGGCAACGATTTTCGGACCTTGGCCAATTAACTGCGGAAATTAATCTGCGTCACCTATGGAACGAAGAACAGAAAACCCAATTTTCTTGCAAATGTTGGTTCATTTTTTTTGTTGAAAAAATTTAAACAAATCGAAGTTGAAAGTGTTTTTCAACTCTTCACATCACCCTTCTAGTGACGTACTGTGGGGGATCACGTGGTTGTGTCTTGGGTTCTTTCTTCAGAGATCCCAGCCGCTTACTCCGCGATTATCGACTTTTAAAGGATAAGCATCGCCGAAGGCCGCGGTGAGCGATCGACAGAAAAGACGGTTCAGCAAGGAGTTGACGGCGACTGCAGCAGCTGAGAGAGACAGGATTTGTTCACTTCCGCGTATCCCCCAGAGACGCCGTCACCGTAGTTCCCGTAATCGCCACACGCGGCTGCAGATCGGCAAGTAATACCGTTTTTTTTTTTTGCTTTGCGATTACACAGCGCAATAACAGTTTCTCAGGGCAAGGCGACGCGTTTTCGGTCATTTTTGCTTTGATAAACATTATAAAAAATACAAACTGCAAATTATTTTAGCTTTAAAATCGTTGAACTTCCCTCTAATGGCATGGCAGCGGTCTAACGGGACGGGATGATTCTCAACTGCGCGCACTGATCGAGCCTCTTGGAGGGACGAGGTAGAACGATTCCCCGAGCCTTTTCACGTCGCCTATCAATATTCGCCGTCAAGCAAGGTATCTCTACAAAGCGAACTTCGAAGACAGCAACTCGATGTGGCTCCTGGTAATACCTACACGTCTTCAAGAAGAGATCTCCCAAACCTGCCACGACGACCCCACATCTGGTCAGCTTGGCTACAGCAGAACTCTCGGAAGGATCCGAGAGAAGTACCACTGACCCAATCTCCCGAAGACTGTCCTCCTCTACACAAGATCGTGCCATGAGTGACAGCGACGGAAGAAACCGCCGCCCAAGCCGGCAGGCCTCCTGCAGCCTATCGCGTCCCCGTCTGCACCGTTCCAGCAGATAGGAATGAATCTACTTGCACCTTACCGCCGACGACGCAGAGCAGCCGTCAGATAATCGTGCCAAATGAGCATCTCACCCGGCACGCCGAGACAAAGCCTTCCCGTTGGGACCCGCTGCGGAAATAGCCAAGTTCTTCGCTGAGTCTGTCCTACTTAAATACGGCGCTCCTTAAGTCCTGATTACGGACCGAGGATCATAGTTCATGGCACAAGTGACACAAGAGATACTCCGCCTGAGCCACACCGACAACCGCCGAACCACAGCAGCAGACCCACAGAGAGAGAGAAAGAAACATTTATTTAAACCATCGAAGTCATTGCTCTTGAGGTCGAGTGGGTGGTGTTCACATTCCATGACTCTACTTGCCATTGCTGCTCGACGAACTTGCTGGACGAGCGCCTCTTGGCCCGCCAGGGTATCGCCGATCAGCTGTACCTCCCACCGCTCAATTGACGTGATAGGCGTCTTTAAGTGTTGAGGTTCGCTCCCGCACCCCCACGAGATGTGGAAAGCGTGGGGCATGTGCCACCGAACCAGGGGAAGATGCCGCGATGTGTTAGTGGGTATATTTTGCTGTATCTGTGTAGGTTTGGGAATGTATTCGTTTGGATAAGTCTGAGAGCTACTGACAGTGGAATGACGGAGCGACTAATAAAGACCATCGCCGACATGATCTTGATGTACGTGGACTCTCGCAAGGCGTAGGATAAAGTGTTGCCTTACGTCGCGTTTGCGTACAAAACGGCGGTTCAAGAAAACACCAGGACTACACCTTTTTAGCTAATGTACGGCAGAAAGGTGACGACGATGCTCGACGCCATGCTGCCCCACGACCTGACGGACGACGGCACCGATAGCGCCCAGCTGGTCACTCAATGTGCTGGAGAGGTACAGCAGCTAACCCGCCTTCAGATAAAAGAGAAACAATGTGTCCACGCTAGCCGGTACAACCTTCGTCGCCGCGGCGTGGAGTTCCAGCCCGGAGGCAGGATGTGGGTGTGGACGCCCATGCGACGCCGCGGCCTCAGCGAGAAACTGTTAAAACTCTACTATACACCCTACGTTAATAAAAAAAAGTAAACATTTCAAGTCTTTAAGATATCATACTGCTGATTGCATAACATACCTCTAACATTATCCTAAGGTTTGGGCCGATAAGTTTAAACTATGAAGCTAATTAATAGGGCGTTAAGTTTTAAGGAAATTTTATCACACAAATTGAAGAATTGCAGACTTATTTTTGTTCTCTATATCTTCTTTTCTAAATCACTTAATAAAATTATTTACAAGCGTTTCAAGGAGTTTTAGCTTGATTTTTTAAGTGGCACTTGCACAAAATGAGCTTTTTGTCACAAAAAGGAGTCTGTTACATAATATTGATAAACACCTTTTTACCCTTAATATATTTATCGAGTTAACCACGTGCTGTGACTTCCTTATCTCGTAAACAACGTTAGCAGAACTAAGTCATCATAGCATACGAGGCATGCGATGCATCTTGTTTAATATTTATATGATCGAAATAGGTATGAAATTATTGCTGGTCATCAGTCATCTATGTTGAATATCTCTGGTATCCCCCATTACAGCATATCTGGTTCATTGGTATTCAATGCTTACATGCAAAAAATATTGTCACAATTGATAATAAAGTTCAGTTTATAATTTATGCACACAACACAAAACCTTTCATTTCGGTGAATTTCTCCGTGCACCTTCTAGAAATACTATGTTAGCTTTTAGTATTGTATGGTCCCAGATCAATTTTACAAAATTAAGGCATTAAAGTCGAAAAAATATTTACTTAAACGAGTGATAATACTGGCAAACATTACAAAGTCTATAAATTATAGAACTATGCCAATTGAGGCTGTGCATAAACTTAAATTTCGATCCGTTATTTGTTTTTTACTGGACAGATGTCATACAGTTACTTGCCATATTGGCTATTTAATAAGGTCGGCATTTCACATGCATTTAAAAGGCGAAAAAGAGCGAAGTTAAACATACACGACCTAAGAAGCACGTGCGAGAGGAACAGGCAATTTTAAATAATGTGAACAAATTATACCCAACCAAAGTTTTATTTCACATGCAGTTCGCGTTGTCACCAGGTGCCCCAGCGGTCTGCAGTTGCAAATGAACTCAACCTTGAATATCCTTCCTTCATTTCCAATTTTAATCACTAGAGTCTATTTTGTGCCGTAACTAAAAAGGACCCTGAATAGTAATATATTGCTCCAAAGAACCACGATGGTATATTGCATATGCTTCAGAGTATTACCATGCAAAATTTGTATCTTCCTCATACAAAGTAGCTTAGATTACATTTATGGCTACCGCCTTTACTAGAATCCTTTTTCATCTTCGTCACTAGTTGATATTTGTACCGGACTTGCGACCTGGAAGCGGCGAAAGCGCCGGTGATAGTGTTTTCACTGTTAATCGGCTGAATGTTCCGTATCATAAAAATATTGCCGCGCGCAGGTCCGAGCGATCAACACTCGGTCACGGAATTCTAGAAGATTAGAGTTTTTTCCTAATCGGGGCGCAACTTTTATAATATCGTTCCAGTGTCTTTCTCTCGGAACTTGCTGTTCATTCTCACCTCGAACGCTCGATGCTCGATCCTTCGAGGCCGAATTTTGCGATGCCGGCGCGCTCTAGATAAAAAGCCAGCCGTGACCTCGTCGAGTCAGTCTCCCCCTCGCTTGCTGCTACACCGCGAAATCGCCACACGCTTTTCTACTGTCTTGACGCTCGTTCTTTGTTTTGTTTGGTTCAAGTTTGCCGAATAGAACCTTTTTTAAGTTCACTGTTTATTCTCTCAACGCCTTCATTCGCCGCAATATTGTTCACACTATAAGCATTACCATAGCCTCCTATACAAAGCCTGACAGCTCGACGGCGGAGCCATAGAGTGCCCGGTCGTAGATTTGAAGGGCGAGGCTCTGGTAGCACAGATCATCAAAGAGCGATTTCTCGGAAAACCTGGACGTCAGCGCACAGCATTGCAGCGGCGAGGACCCGAAACACACTTGTTTGTTCGGGGAAGTGTGCTTCGGCGTCTCGCCGCAGCGGGGCGCAAGTCAAGTGGTTCTCTTCTAGTCCGTTGTCTACCGCCCCTTAGCAAAAAGAGGCTGTACTTGAAACATAGTTGAAATATATTCAAGATGTATATTAATTTAGTATTCAATATGAATTATTTTGTCCGCATTCAAAATACGCGCGTAAGGTATTCAAAATATATCATAAATATTAACCAGAAAAGATTTGAGATATACCAAAATATAATTCCTTCCCCCTCAAGATGCCATTTGTGTATTAAGAACCGGCTACACATTTTTGTTTAAATCTTTTTATTTTGAATTTTGTTAGTAAATGGTGTTCCTGATTTATTCGAAGGTACTACTATATACATCCCACAACTACACATTAGAAACGAACACAAACACAGACACAATGACGCACTGAACACCTGAATCACAGTCCGGCTGACTGCTCCAGAGCCTTACATAGCCTACATATTGAAGGTAATCATTTGGCCGGTGTCCACCGGTCAAAATGATCACTGCACCGATCACCGGTGCGATTCTACCGGTGTTTGGTTCAGTCTCTACAACAATATCCACACAAAAGGCTCCTAGAAGAAATGTTATTGCTTCTCTACATATCACCACTCAGGAAGAAGCGAGTCAAGGCAGTTTCTTCACTTTAAAATAGTTATTTTGCTTTTCTTTACTAGTTGACTATTTAAAATGGTCATTAACCTCACTATATTAAAGTCACAACTCACATCACGTACAATGTTGAGTATACATATTCAGTGAAATAACATTGTGCTAGCATAGCCACACCAAACATATCTGCTCACAGCACTTGCTGAAGCTTTGCAGCATCAGCAAGTGTTGTGGCTGTTGTTCCCGAACACCATTTGTGATTGTTGAGCAAGAAATTCATCAGATGTGTTCTTGAAAGAAAAAAGAAAACAATAACATAAACTGGGCTGATTTATCAGTGCGATGCTGCACAACTCAATTCTAAAACTAATCAAATGCTGTATTTAGGCACTTCAGTGTACTCCACATCTGCTTGAAGTGAACTTCTGATAGGCGAGCTTTTCAGTACTTTGGTAGTTTAAGTCAAACTGCCAAAGTATTGCAGTAAGAGATACTTAGAGTATTAGACAACAGTATTTACGAATTCAAGGTATTTTAAGAGTATGCTGCACAAATTGTTTATCGCTACATTTTTATTATGGTTGGAGTATATTTTGCATGAACTAAATTAATATTTTAAGAAATCTATGTGAAAGGTATTTTATGCCTACTAATTTAGTATTTAGATATTTCGGAACGCATGAAAAGTACTTCAAATGTTGTTTAAATAGAGGTATTTTAATAAGATTTCCAGAAATATGTTTTATTGTTAAGTAAAAAAAAGAACTATGTTTTCGATATATTTTTGTGTACTTAGAATTATAAACTGTACTTGAAATACACTCAAATTAGAATCTAGTATATGTCAGACGTCTTAGTTTTCGCTAAGGGGTTCCACCTTTTCTATTGAGGCGGCCTCTTCACGTGGCGATCTGCCAGGCTTAGTATATAGAAGGCTATGGCATTACAATTATCCATCAATTATAAAGAAATGGAGTATCAATGAAAGCAACATGTATAATATGCCTAGAACGGTAATCCGTGTTGAAATTTCATTTAGTTCGTTGAATTATTAATTGTATCTCTTTAGTTTTTGTGCTATAACGATCTTTATAACTTTTCAGAAACAATTACGTATTTCAACAAATACTCAATTTATTTTATAGTGCTTACTAATGCAAGTATGTTTTTTTAAAAATATTGTTTGATTTTATACCCTCGTGAATGTACAAAATGTTTCTTGCTTCTAATCTACCGGGCTCGTAGACTCCTTGAGGCTGTTCTTAAGCAGCTTATTCAAGGAGCTTCTCCATGGTGCACGTCTAAAAAGTAAAAAGTTTTCAATTAAAGTTATTTAAGAATATTCGATATTTTTTGCCTTTTGTTAAATCTTTTCGCTATGGTCACATGTTGGTTGTGTGCTTGTGTGCGTTAAGAACACAATGCTTAATATTGAATGCTATCTAGTTCATTAAGTAACTAAAATATTATCTTTCTTCTCAGAGCAGGTTGATTGAGAATATGTCATACCGAAATATAAAATCCAGCAAAAACGTTTTAAGTGTGGAAATGTATAGGGATTGAAAAAAAAATATTGTGATAGTGTTTGCGGCTCGATGGTCATACATATTAGACGGCGTATGAAGTCGTGAAAAACATTCAAAATGACGTCTTTATCAATATACACTTTCGTAACAATACTAACGAAGTTTTCCACTAGACATATGTTAATGGATTATCATGGCGAAGTAGCATATCAGTCAAGTAAAGATTGCTTTGAATAAGCCTCTTGAAGCATTCTTTAGCAAGTAATCATTGCTCAATATTTATTTATGCTTCAATAAGATTTAGATATTAGAGGTTTAAGGTGCTCCGTCAAAAATTGATAGATTTACTGATTTGCTTCAAAATAGGTTGAGCGCACTAATACACAGGTCTGAACTTCAAACAGAAATCACATGACAGGTTAATTTTATCCGAGAAGTGTCTTTTCTTTTAAGATTGGAATGAGAGATTTAGAGGATCTGTTGCAACAGTGAAAACGTTATGGAAATTGGAGATTTCCTGTTAAATTGCTGCATGTTCCGAGTCATAAAAATAATATTTACACTATATGCATTACAATAATCCATCAACTATAAATAAATGGAGTCTCAATGAAAACACCTTAAATATTATGTTCTGAATGCTCACCTTTGTTAATATTTAATTTCCCAGGTAGCAAAAAACTCTGGGCCAACATTGAGCACATTTCTGTGAGTTTTGGGCCTTAACAGACCCGAAGAACCCAAAATAGAGCCAAATTTCACCTTCTTTGCCAAGAGTCAGGGTATTTTGGACATAATTAGCCAAGCGAGTGCCAAAGTTAGGCTTCACCTCCCTGGCTCGTTACCTGTCCTCTTTGGGCCGAAATCGCCAAACGAGCGCCAGGGTTAGGCTTACTGTCCGGTAGTTCGGCTGCTCATCTGGTATCTTTGGGCCCAAGTCGCCAAAGAAGTGACAACGTTATGCTTCGCTTCCTGATAGTTCGGCTGTCATCTGGCAGCTATGGGCCAAAGTCGCCAAACAAGTGCCAGAACTAGGCTTACTGCTTTGGAGTTTCGGCTCATGAGGTATTGAATGTACGCGGGTGGTTTGCAACTTAATTAAAAATAAATTAATTTTTATTCTGCTCGCAACATTTGATTATGTTTTTGGTGTCTTTTGATTCCTCCATGCGAAAAATGGACTGAATATTTTGCCGCGGCTGGAGCAGGCATTGCAAACGCTGATTGCGCCGGATTGCTGTAATGCGCGCAGGTACCACACGCCACTATCGGGACGCGCCATGAGACTGGTTGGACTTTACAGAAACTGCTGCTAGCCAGCAAGCTCTGCATGAGATTGATGTGCCCACGTCCCCTTAACAGATACCATTATTAGGCGGCGCATTGCAAAAGCGAGCGTAGCTCTGTGCGTGTCTTGCGCTGTGACTGAGCATTGTCAAATCCTTCCAATAACAAAAAGCTGAAGCGACCGGGGCTTTGTGGCGCCGCTCCCGCACCACACTGGGGGAACTACGATGAAATCTGGGCGGTGACGATTTTTAAACGTGCTTTTGAAATTTTTGGAGAGCATCGACACTGGCACATTTTTTCTCTCACAATCTTCAAGGTCCCCCCCCCCCCCCCTTAACCAAAGACAACATTCCAGAGCCTCGACCGACCGCGCAGTACAGCCTAATCTGCAAGGGAGAGAGCATATGCCAACTTGATCAAGAAGAGGAAGGGAAACAGAGAGGAAGGCTAGGACTCCCCCGTTTTCCATTTCACTCGTCTTGAACAGAGTCAGAATACACCCTGTCCCGGTGCATTTCTGGCTGTACTGCAGATTGTTTTTTTTATAAGTTGTCTTCGCTTTCCTTAGAGTACTATGAGTTAAAAATGCAAAGCGAGCTTAACTCATGGTTCATGCCCCTTCGACCTCGCCTTTAGGCCTTCTACCCTGCTTTTGTGTCGTCGTGAGGCTATCAGCGAGCGCGACGGCAGTTTTAAAAGGGACCTGCAAGGACTGTTTTACTGGATTTAAATTTGTACCGAACCTGAGCGCATTGAATGTGGTAACTCAATAATACTTTTTTTTTCTCGAATTTCGCTTTCTTTTAAAAGTTATAAATAAGCTAAAATTACAAAAGCGAGCAAAAAATAACCTCCTCTATGACGTCCTTGGTCGCTTGAGTGGCCATAAACTAGATGAGAAGTAGTAAGCCTCAGCGAGCGCTCACGGCTGCCGCGCTCCATGCCAACGGCTTCGAGAAGGCGCCACTAAACCATATGCTGGATAGGCTAGCTGGATGAAGCAGGTGGCCAGGGCGGCTCGCATTGCGGTTGCTGCGCGATTAAACACTAATTCGGCATGACGCTTCAGTGGCCACAAACGACAGCAAACACGGGGTGAAGATCAATTCCAGAACGGGGGCCACTTCGAGCTGCCATACCGCCAAACGGCCAAACCGCAAGCGAAACCTGTTCGCCGAAGGCCTTCGGAACGCTCGAAACCGGTCAGATCCTCGAGCCTGTATACGACCGCAGTGCCACCCGCGTACATCCGGGGACCTTTCTCCGCTTGGCACTCTGTCGGTGCCTGATCCCACTACACCTTCCTAGCTATGCCGACGCCTTTTCCGCCGCTTGGTGTTGGGTATGTCGACGGGTCATTTCGTGTTTCAGCTACTTTATAAACTGCATCTGTTTCTTTTCTGATATAAAATACTGAATGAAAACTACTTTCATAAAAAATTGAAACGGTTTGCGCCTCTTATGTTCTGTATATCGACTGAAAAGAAGCTTTTAGCAGCTCAGACCAGTAGTAAGCCCAAGACCAAAGACGTCACATATCGCGCGCTTTCGGCAGCGCCGGTCGCCCCCGTAGGTGAAGGAGGTTTCCGCGTCGTCCTGTTAATATATGACGCACTGATATTTAGCTACTCTCTCCGTGTCCGCTGGCTTGCCCGAACCCAAAGAGACGTGGAAACCGCAAAATAGCCTGACGCTTAAATATGATTGCAGGGCCCCTTTAAGCCAAATCAGAAGGGTGGAGCGAAACGCGTGACCTCTCTCCTTAGAACGAGTAGGAGAAAATGCTTAGACAAAAATTTGTCACGTGACTCTCTCTGTCGCGTTCACGGGATCTCTGGGGCTGTTGTTTTCGCCGTTTGCCAAGTTATAGATATAGGCGGACCACATCGGTCCGGTTTCTGAAATGCGCTTCTCAGTGTTCTGTTTGCTTTCGTGCATTGCAGACGCGGCCATGGTTTTGCGTTGTAAACGGACGGAATACGTCCGTGCCAATTTAGCGGTAATGACTTTTTTTCTTTTTTTTTCGCCGGACTCCGTGGGCTTTTTGTGCTGTTTGTTGGACGTGCTTCGACAAAACTGCACTTCACCGACGAAGAGACGTCAGTGGAATGTGCGCAACCTTCTTTCTCGAGTGTGTTTGTGGGGTGCGCGAGTCGGATTTTTCAACTATCAAGGATTGCATGGCATAAAACAGTGTGAATTATAGTTTATAATTTGCTCTTGGTTTTTCAGAGACGTACTACCTTTGTAAATATGTCGAGAATAAGCTGTGTGTAATATTAGTGGCTTCGCAAACTTGTGGCAGCAATCGGAAAAGTTTGTTCGTCCGTGAATGTGATAGATATGCATCAAATGATATGTACGTCCTATGCAGCACAGACTTGAAAGAACTTCGGCCAGTACAGAGTACACGAATCATAGAATATTCGTGCAATATAACGCGAACAGCAGGTCAGGGCAAAACAACTCTACGGCAATACCAGCTGATATCAAACGGTGGAGCAAAACTGGATATTTGAGCGATCTGGAAGCTACTTTTGGCCAGTACTTGCACGACACTGCAAACTGTCGCCGTGCTGCTTGGGAACACAGATGGTGACATCTGATCATCGTCTTTCCAAAGATTATTTTATTGAATTTTCTTCTGGGGCACTTGAAAGAGCACTTCTGTGGCACACCAGAGAAGTTCCAAACTTCGGCAGGGCCTCTGGGTTTTCTTTAGCACTTATTAAGCACTCCAGTGGCTAGCCAGTGAAGAGCCAAACTTCGGCATGGCACAAATCCCCAAGTAGAATTTACTTCGGCAGTTATGGCTCAATTCTGGCGCTTGTTTGGCACAACTGTAGCGGACCAAAGAAAAGCCAAACTTTGGCATGTCCGAAATACTAAAATTAGGCGTTGCTTTGGCAATTATGGTTCAAGTATGGCAATTAGTTCGACACTCCAGTGGCTAGCCAGATAAGCGCTAAAATGCGGCATGCCCCGAATCCTCAAAATAGGATTAACTTCGGTAGTTACGGCTGGAGTCTGGTGGTTATTTTGGTACAAGCGTTGCGGACCATAGAAAAGCCAAACTTTGGCTTGTCCAAAATACCCAAATTAGGCATTGCTTTTGCAGTTATGGCTCAAGTATGACAATTATTTTGGCACTCCAGTGGCAAGCTGCAGATAAGAGCCAAACTTCGGCAAGCCCCGAATCCTCAAATTAGGATCAACTTCGGTAGTTATGGCTCAAGTCTGGTGCTTTTTTAACAATTGTTACGGACTAAGCGAAAAGTCAAAATTTGGAGTGTCCGAAATACCCAAATTAGGCGTTGCTTTGGCAGTTATGGCTCAAATATGACAATTAGTTTGGCACTTCAGTGGCTAGCCACATAAGAGCCAAACTTCGGCATGCTCCGAATCCTCAAATTAGCATTAACTTCGGCATGTTATGGCTTGAGTCTGGCGCTTATTTTGGCACAACTGTTGCGGACCAAAGAAAAGAGACACTTTGTCATGTCCGAAATACCCAAATTAGGCGTTGCTTTGGCAGTTATGGCTCAACTATGGCAATTAGTTTGGCACACCATGGGCTAGCCACATAAGAGCCAAACTTTGGCATGCCCCGAATTCTCAAATTACGATTAACTTCGGCAGTTATGGCTCAAGTCGGGCGCTTTTTTTGGCACAACTGTTGCGGACCAAAGAAAAGACACACTTTGTCATGTCCGAAATACCCAAATTGGGCATTGCTTCGGCAGTTAAGGCTCCAAGTATGGCAATTAATTTGGCACTCCAGGGGTTAGCCAGATAAGAGCCAAACTTCGGCATGCCCCAAATGCTCAAATTAGCATAAACTTCGGAATTTAAGGCCTCAAGGCTGGCGCTTTTGGCACAACTGTTGCAGACCAAAGAAAAGCTAAACTTTGGCATGTTCGAAATACCGAAATTGGGCGTTGCTTTTCAGTTATGGCTGAAGTTTGGCAATCAGTTTGGCACTCCAGTGACTATCCAGATAAGAGCCAAACTTCTGGCATGCCCTGAATCCTCAAATTGGGATTAACTTCGGAAGTTATGGCTCCAGTCTGGCGCTTTTGTTTGGCACAACTGTTAGGGACCAAAAAAAGTCAAACATTGGCATGCCAAAAGGCCGAAATTGGGCGTTGCTTTGGCAGTTATGGCTCAAGTATGGCAATTAGTTTGGCACTCCAGTGGCTAGCCACATAAGAGCCAAACTTTGGCATGCCCCGAATTCTCAAATTACGATTAACTTCGGCAGTTATGGCTCAAGTCGGGCGCTTTTTTGGCACAACTGTTGCGGACCAAAGAAAATAGACACTTTGTCATGTCCGAAATACCCAAATTAGGCGTTGCTTTGGCAGTTATGGCTCAACTATGGCAATTAGTTTGGCACACCATGGGCTAGTCAGATAACAGCAAAATCTCGGCAAGCCCGAATCCTCAAATTAGGATTAACTTCGGAAGTTATGGCTCAGATCTGGCGCTTTTTCGGCCCAACGGTTGCGGACCAAAGAAAATCCAAATTTTGGCATGTCCGAAATACCCAAATTAGTCGTTGCTTTGGCCGTTAGGCTCAAGTATGGCAAATACTTTGGCACTCCAGTGGAGAGCCAGATAAGGTCAAACTTTTAGCATGTCCCCGAATCATCAAATTGGGATTAACTTCGGAAATATGGCTAAAGTCTGGCGCTTTTTTTGGCACAACTGTTGCGGACTAAATACAAGCCGAACTTTGGCATGTCGAAATACCCAAATTAGGCGTTGCTTTGCAGTTATGGCTGAAGCATGGCAATTAGTTTGGCACTCCGGTAGCTAGCCACATAAGAGTCAAACTTCGGCATGCCTCGAATCCTCAAATTAGGAATAACTTCGGCAGTTATGGCCGGAATCTGGCGCCTATTTTGGCACAACTGTTGCGGACCAAACAAAAGCAAAACCTTGGCATGTCCGAAATAACCAAGTTAGGTGTTGCTTTGACAGTTATGGCCTCGAATATGCGATTGTGTACCACTCCAGTGGCTAGCCAGATAAAAGCGAAACTTCGGAATGCCCGAATCCTCAAATAAGGATTAACTTCGGCAGTTATGGCTGTAGTCTGGGGCTTATTTTGTCACAATCTGAAGCAGACCAAAGAAAAGCCAAACTTTGAAATGTCCGAAATTCTCAAATTAGGGTTTTTTGGCAGTTATGGCAGTTTGTTTAGCACTTCTGTGGCGAACGAGAGAAAAGCCAAACTTGGCATATCCGAAATATCCAAATTGGGCGTTAATTTGGACGTTTTGGCTCTAAAATGGCACTTAGTTTGGCGACTCCTGTGTCGGTCATGAGAAAAGCCAAACATTGGCGTGCCCCAGTATTGTCATACTAGGTCTATAGCTAGGCTACGAAGTTCGGCACTAACAAGCAGTATCGATCAAAACCTACCTGGACCCAAGCTAGACCCTTACGCTTGCACACTTACTCCAAGTTGGGCGTTCTCTGGCGTTCTACGTGGGTTAGTTCGTTGATTGCTTTAGGTGTGACATATAGGCAGTAGTTTTTGCTCGCGACGGCTAACAAAATGTTTGATAGTGTGACAGAAACGCAGTTCAAGCTCGCGCTAGACAAAAAAAATAATTACATACGAAATAGATTTATCTTAAGACTATCAGCTCGGCTTGCAAGTGGTACAACGCATGACATTACGCCGCTGAAGACGATGAGAAATTTTTAATGTTGGTTCTTTCATCACATTCATTTACCGTATTCTCAATTGCTATCTTGAATTTATAAATAAAAATAGCATGACGGTAGGGGTAAAACATATGTATTCGGAAAATGTGTTTGGTGTGGGTAGCACAATATCATCCGGACCTTCCTATACTGAAACGGGCACTCGCTGAAGTAGGTAATTTGAGAGGAAATTATTTACCAACCTTAAGCAGGCTTTCCAGGAGTGGGTGAAGGGGCTGCTGTGTTCATCTGCGTAGACCGTGATATTCTCTGGCAACACATTTGGTAATAGCTTGCTCATTTTGCTCTGGTGTTTTTCTCCTGTGTTTGTACGAGGCTTTAAAACGCTGAATGATGAATTCAGTTCAGCAAACGCAGCATAGGGACAATCCCGCCGCTTTATACATCTGGCCGCTCAGACCGTGTGTTTTTTGTTTGTAATTTGTAATTTTATTTTGCACTTGATATTCTTTCTGCATGGTGGCTTGCGTGAAAGAGCGAAAGTTATGCCCTCACACATGTGCGCCTGCAACTCGGCTGGCACGTACACTGCATTAAAAAAAAGCAAGAACAAACAAAAAACTATCGTATCCGTTCCTCGACAAGTAAAACGTCGGTATAGACCTATTTTCATTTTGTTCCTGTCCCTAGCAACGCAGGAGTTCACATATCCGGTATGGGGGCGAACAGGAAACAAGGCATTACAGAAACAATAAACAGACGACTAGGGTAGTGACGATAAAAACACCGACGAACGCACTTCTGGGACTTCATCGGGCACTATCATCGAAAAAAAATTTAGACTCATTTGTTTTTGTTTGATCCGTTTTTCTATCGTTCCGTATCTCCGGTTATTATGAAAGTTCTCAACTGGCTCGTTTTACCCTTTCTTCGAAAGCCTTAATAATAATGCTTTAATAATAATAATAGTTTTATTTCTTATCAATGATGAACTGCAGGCCGGAGAAAAAGGTTAAAGGAACAGCTTGACGGGTCTCCGGCCCCCTTCAATCGCAAAACAGACGGCAGCAAGAACAACAAAAAAACTATAAAACAGTGAAACGAAATAAAGAATGAAACAAAGTGGCTCGACAGTCATTCGTGGTTACCTTTTAGCATTGACAGTACAAATTTCCCATTTATTTAGCTAAGGTCTAAATCATTACTTGTGAGGCTGTTAAGTAAATAAAGTAGGGTGTGTTTGAGCATTTGTTTACCTTAATTTGTCCTGTGAGGGATTATCTTCTAATACTCAGTGTGACGAGTGGGACACGCCTGAATATTTTGGGTCAGTGCTGAAGGTTCAGCTAGAAAGCGAGAATACCTTTTTCTTCGTTTTTAAGACTAACGCTCAACCTCTGATTATATAAATTATGTGCACTAATAGTTGCAAAGCGTAAACACTCGGCTGTATGAGAAGTCACAGGGAGCGTTAAATATAATTCTTATTATTTTTTAAAGTAAAAATATCTGACCTAAATTTGTTGACATGGTCGTGCCTTAAACGAGGTGACAATAACCTAAGTATGAGTAGAAAAGTGAGTTTATAAGTAGTCGTACAGAAATTGGCAGAACAGAGCGATTACGATTGACCAACCCGACGATGGAAGATAACTTACTGATAACGTGATTTACGTGGCAGTCCCACAACATGTTTTCAGAAAAAATAACGCCGAGTGTTTTAAAGAACACACGTCGCCGATAGGTGACACATTTAAGATAAGGCTAGTATTGTACTGAGAGTTGTTTATTTTAGGACGAAATATAACGGCTTTAGTTTTGCTTGTGTATTCAGTGAGTTTCATTTGCCCAAGAACTTAATTTTGATAATGTTTTATTTGCAAGACTGATAAGTAAGTTTTGCTCGTTGGCAGGAAAGTAGCTTGTGTCGTCAGCATACCTAACAAGTTTCGCTACTTTATTTATGTTTTCTATATCATTCACATATATGTTGAATAGGAGTGGACCTAATATACTACCCTGGGGAATACTCGGAAGTAATTGGTTTGACCAAAAAGGAAAAAAAAAACATTTAAATGCAGATATTGGTGACTATGTTTCAAATGTGAACTAAAAGTGCCAGCGCGAGACCGTGAAATCCATAACCTTGAAGCTTTTGTAGTAGGATGCTATAGTTTAATCAGTCGATGAGGCTTTGCGAAATCTATAAATACTCATAAAACTAGCTTTCTATTTACAAAGTTTTCCAAAATAAGTTATTTTTGTACTTAAAGGGCTGTTTTCGTGGAAATATGTTTTTTAAAGCCAGAATTGTGCGGTGTTGGAGGCCATGCCTATCATGAAATGAACTTAATCGGTTATGCAATATTTTTTCGAAAACCCAAGAAAAGACAGGTAAAATAGAAATAGGACGATAATTGCCTATCTCATTTGTTACTCCTTTTTATGAATCATTGGTGCTTTGGCTAATTGCACTCTTTTTGGGAATGCACCTGTCTCGATAGCAAGATTAAAAATATGTGTTAGTAGTGGAGCGAGGAGATCTATGACATACTTAACTGGTCGGATCTGAATATTGTCGGCGTCAGAAGAACTACTGTTTTTTAATAGCATTGTTAGAGATATAACTCGGGGGAACAACCGGCTCAAGGAATATAGAACTTACAATACTTTCATCAATATATCTACATGAATTGCGGCCGACAGCATATTGGCCTTGGTTAACAAAAAAAAATCATTAAACGCGTTTGCTAGAGGACTGCCTGTCAACGTTACGCCATCTATATTCAGTTTCTCAACAGCCTTGTGCGAGCGGATTCGGTAGCGCGCCAAGTTATGTTTCTCCACATTACTTCTGAACGTCCTTCAGATGCTTGAAACAGGGCAGAGTAATAGTGCGCTTTTGCGGTTAGTAGTTCTTTTGTTAGGCTGTTTCGATCGATTTTGAAAATCTTAAGCTTTTCCGGCTCTCTCTCTAAAAAAAACGGTTGTATATTATAATCTTTTTCTTAATTTTGCATAACAAATTGTGTGTTGCTAATGGTTTGATCACCTTTTGGTACTTTCAAAGGTTTTGATGGAAAATGACTATTATATTGAGCACATATGAGGTTCATGAACTTAGTGTTCTCTCGATGTGTGCGGTCTTTTTAAATATATCGTTCCAATCAGTACAGGCAAGATATTGTCGAAAGCTGTCAAGTTTATTTAGTTATGTTTTGAAAATATAGTTTCGATTTTTAATACTTTCTGAGGAAAATATTTGTGCAAACAGGAATGATGCAAGATGATCGCTTAAGTCATAGCTATGACAACGCTGTAAAACTTCAGCATGACAGTTGGTTAGAAGCACAAATACAACAGAATACAGTGTTATTTGTTGGTAAGTAAAAATGCATTAATGCAAAACTATTAGAGTTAATTATCGTATATTTCTTTTCATAACAGAAAAGTGTCTACAAGAATGTTAGTATTGAAATCACCACCGCAAGTCAACAGTGCAGCTGTGGTTGGTTTGCATCCTGAAAGTGGTAAAATTCACATAAGAGGTAACGAAAGCATGAGTGATAGTAGCGATTATATCAGAAGTCATCGCCTTGTTGGATAGAACAAGACGATGTTTTCAAGCACCTGGATTCAAGATAGCTGCCTCGTGGAAAAGTCTATACAAAAAAGTGACACGAACCTTTTTCCAAGATGCATGTTCCTGTTCCTCCCCTTCGTGGGGCAGGGGGAGGGGGTGGGAGGGTGGATATTTCTTCTTTTTATTTCTTCCCAGCAGACGACGTTACAAGACGTTGGTTGTAGGGCACTGCTGCATTTTACTTTGTTTTTCGGCAATGGGATGCCTATTACTCGTGCATTTTTATTCAATTTAGAAAGTTCCAAGTGTAGCTATGAAAGAGTAATTTGCAAGCGGCATTCGCAAAAGTTCGCATATAAATGTCCGCGACGAAAGAGTATAAACAAGCATAATTATAAGAAAAGCGATTTAATGCGTTTAAACTGTCATCGACGCGCGAAAACAGATGGTCCGTGCCATTTCAGCACCCAACAAGTACGTTACGCACCAAATTCGAGAAACTCTGAACGAGGCACAACCCGCTTTGATTGCCACAGTGGCTGACTGCAGAGAAACGGCGGAACAGGCGCGGACATTTCTTGGTGATCAGATTGGAAAGCGTTAGTGGAGTCGATATATAAATATATATAAATATATACCCCCCCCCCGTAAACAGTCCCCTCCAGGCCGTCGCGCCATTTTTATCGTAATAACGTGTAACAACGAGCTCTAAGCGCACGGCCCCGCTTCCATAAAATCCCTTCTATCTCATTGAGTGGACGCATCATTGTCGTTTGCTGCCGGCCTCACATCCTTCGTAACAATTGGTGGAGGTGCGGGGTACATCATCTTTCGTTCTTCGTCATCATCGCTCCGGACCTCGGTTGCAGCAGTCCTCCGCCACAGATGATTGAGCTCCAGGCCGTAGCCCCGCCGCACAGCCCCGCACTCCGCGAACTACCTGAAATGCCGAAGTGACCGTGAAAAAGAGAGGTTCAATGAATGTGAGATAAGCTACGAGGATTTTTATGAAGAGCGCCGTGACCAAGATGAACTATGGACGAAATCGAGATACAGACGTGTGTTTATGGTACCCTGCCCCGTCCCAAGCCCCGCCTGTGTTGATAGCGGTCAAGTGAATTCCCAGCCGGTTTTGTCCGTTTATGCGCGGAAAAGCCGGCAGAACCCCATCGAAGTAGCGCTGAAACAACGTGTCTTTGAGCAAAAAGAATATAGTGGATGAGCATGACGTCAGTCCGATCATAGCCGACATATCAAACGACAGGCTGGGGACCCGCCGCGACTGCCCGCGGATCACTTCGTAAGCTGCTCATCCTGACGTTCAGAGCTGTAACCTTTCTGTCGCTATATAGCACTTGCTTTTATACGTTGACCGACTGTGCCATCGACTTGATCGTCCGACGTGATATTCTTATCCTTGTTTGTGGAGGGGTTCGCGGATTTTAATGCGTTAGCATTCGTACCCTGCTACATGCGCTAGCCCTGGACTGGCTTCAACTAACTAAAGTTCGCTTGTCGCCACGGGAGGGCGACACAGCTGCACTGATTGTAGAAACTGCAACACCTTCTACAAGCGCTCCAGATGACGGACGGAGTGCGAGGTGGTGGTCTAATGCGTCAACGAATCTCGAGAAAATCTGTAAACGTAAAAGCTCAGAGTGTTCTTTTTTTTTTAATTTGACATTAAAAGGGGGTTATTAAGCACCCACCTACGCCTTTCTGTAAAGCAGCAAACGCGTAATAATCGACAACAACAAAAAAGGCAGCAAAGAGCGTCACCATCACAAGGGATTCGCGTCCTACGTGTGCTACTATATTCGCGGAACCATTTTCTGTTTGTGCTATTTTAATATTGTCAAGGCTGAAACACCCAGCATGAGCAACGAGCAAGCGAGATGAAGTTCGCAGCATATAAAACAAAACTCAAACCGTTTCAAAGAAAAACCAGTTGGTGCGCAGGCGAGCTGGTGGAAGTTGATCATGCTGCAGAATACCCGAGACTGGCTTCAACTAACTAAAGTTCGCATAGTCGCCATGGGATCGCAACACAGCCGCACTGACTGGAAACTCAAGCACCTCTCAGACTCCGACTGGAAAGGAAGTGGGTCCCTCTGTTTGTTTGTTTGTTTGTTTGTTGTTGTGTTTGTTTTGTTCAAGGTCCCAAGTTTTCAGCTTGGGGTTGAGGCCACCATTTACGGTAGAGGTAAAGACCAGTGTGGGTCGGATTGTATCATAAAGTTTGACTTTTGGACGTCGGTTGTCGGTGATTAGGGTGTGTATATAAGGTTTTGAGGAAATCAACGCATTAGCTGAGTTTGAGACGTTCTTTCCCCTGTCTTTTTTCTTCGACCACGTTTCCCAGCTTTTACCGCAGTCTCGGGTATTCACATCATGATCAAACCGTTTGCTGGAATAGGAGCATATATGGACAAGTGCAACATGAGTATCGCAAATATGGCTATACCTATACCTGCACCTGCAATATCCATTTCGGATGTTGCATGGTGTGCGGCACAGGATGTGGTTTCTTTTTTTACTATAACATTTTACCAGTCGTGGGCCCAAAGCAAGTTCGTACGCATTTTAAAACTGCAAGCACACTTTAGTATTAAACGTTTCTATAATGAAAACAACACACAGTTTAACTATTAGAGCATACGTAAATTAGCAATTCCATCCAGCGATACGTAAAAAAAAAGTTCATAAAAGGGTCAGTGTTGAAGCGACGAGGCGCAATACTTTTTGTATGTTTCGGTCTAGTTGCGTTATTGAAACTTGATAATGCGATATATTTCTGAATATCAACTAAGTTATCATGATGCAGTAATTTTAATAAACTATTTCATGCGGGTCAACATTATCCTGGTACTTATGCCCACCAGAAGTTTCGCATCGGATTCAGTAGGTTGACAGAGTCTGAGGATCGATAGCGATTGAAAATGAATCAGACAGCTTTACTCTGTCTGCGTTCTATTTTGTGAATATTTTGTTGAATGAATGGTTTTCAAAGTAGGTTTGCATATTCATTCGTTGGTAACAGAACTGACGTGGAGGCTGTAAATTTGAGCGTGGTCAGGCACATTCTACCTTCCGTCTAAGTATCCAACGTGTTCTTAGCGATTCATTTTAGACATCCTCAATGTGTGCATTTCAATTCAGATTCGATTTCAAAAGAACACCTCGGTATTTTTTCTCCTGTTTACATTTTAAATGCGTCTTCCTAAAACAATAAGTTCACTGTAGCTGGTACCATCTTTCGCATTACTGTTCAAGTATAACGTTTAGGTGTTGGTCTATTTTTATTACCTATTCGATCGCACCAGCTTGCAAATTTTTTAAATGGTAATTTGATATCTTATGATCATCGAATTGTTTGTATATATAATTGTATCATCGGAAATTATTTAATTTTTGGCACAAGTTTGAAATTCCTGCTCAGTCGCTGATATATAAAACGAATAGCAGCCGCCCAAGAACAGACTCCTGAGGAACTCCTGATATAACGAATCACTCTTACTGACGTAGTACTATTTAACGTCACGAATTGCTCTACTAACAAAAAAAAAGCCTCAAGCCAGTTTTTAGAAGTTGACGATTGTTAAGTATATGGCCACTGCGGATCTCCGACCAAGCGCGCCCATGTCCGAATGGGTTATTGTTCTTGGCTCTTAGTGAATGGCCGGAGGTTCGATTCCTGGGAGCGAAAGCACTTTCTGACATTTCTGTAAATGCCGCGTTCTGGTAAATTCGGGAACCCTGTTGCTTGTTCGAGGTCCGAGTGTTCTACACGTGGTACTCTCGACACCGATTCTTCCAGAAGACTACACGTGTACTGTAGATAAAGCGGCTCCGCGTGGCGAGCCGGTGTCAGTCTCTGCCCCAGCGCAGGATCCTGCTGTTTCGCCGACGTCGACGCCTGCGACGCTAGCCTTCTTCTTATTTTGGACACACGTTCGCCCCCAATAAACGTTTACTTTTTCCTTCGTTATTCGTAGCCTCATCAATTGTCATTCATGAGGATATTTGAGTTTATTAGATTGTTTTGGGGTAAGAAACACAATGAAACGCCTGGCGAAATCCAGGAGTACATATATACGCCGCCCTTGTCTAGGCATGAACTTAGGTCATAGGTTACTTCCATTTGAAGTATGACTGCCAAACGCCCTGGCCTAAAACCTTACTGGTGATTTACTGGATGGTTATTAAACTCAACAAATGTTATATTATATTCAGCCAAAAACGTGTTCAATGTTTTCACTTGTACTTCTCAGTGAGATAAGACGATAGTTTTTTTATTTGTTTTTTCCCCGATTTCGGTATTGGAAACATTTTTGGTGACAGAGTAGCAGAGAAAAAGGCGTTCATCGGATGCGATGCCCTGCGCTCCCGCGTCCGATGGACTTTCATTTTTTGCTGCTCTGTCACCACACATTTGGAGATTTACAGTCACGTTGAAGACTTCCACAATAGAGTGATATTTCATATATTGTGGCTAAGTGAAGAGAGTGCCACTGCCTATTTTTCAATGATATGTTTGGGACCTCATCAGCGACAGGCGATTTTTTAACAGCTAAGTTTCGAAGCAATTAAAAAATGTCATTTTGATCAATTAGAATGCCATCACTGTCTGCATTCGGCGATGAATGCATTTTCTAATGTGTAATTACCCCATTATTGTGTGTAAAGACAGGATAAAAGTAACTGCAAAAAAAGGTTCAAATTTTGCCTATATCGCTGACGATTTTACCCACAACAACACGGCAAGAAATGTCTTTACTTGTCGGGGATAAGTACTTGAAAAACTTATTGGGGGATTGTTTTATAAAACTGTGGGAGTAAAATTAATGCAAGTTTTCCTGGAGTTTTTTAAATCATTCATAAATTGTGGGGACGATGTTCTCATTTCTGCGCGCTGACCGCGACATTCAATAAGATACAAACGTTTTCCTCGTCATTTTATGTGGTATTTCGGCTGTGTAATACTCGTGGTTATCCAAGGGTCTCGTCATGCGATCCTTTTGACACAAAGCGGAACAATACGATCTATGGCGATTTTTGCAAGTGTTTTAAAAGCAGTTCATGGTTGTTTTGCTGCTGTGGTTCCGAATTGAGCCCACAGTTCGATGTAAGTAAAATGTAAGTATAACATGTCATGGATACCTTCATCATAGGCTAGAGTAAAATCTTAAAATGTTATCTTCGCTGATAGTCGCGAGGATAGACCATCGAATTGGCAGTGAAAGATTACAATGTCATTGTCCGAGATGACATCTGCTACTTCGCTTAAATAGATTTTGTCCAGCAAGTTGTTTACAGTTGATTTTCACGAGGAAGCTGTCATGGAAACCTGTCACAAAGTATTGCCACAACGGGCTTGGACCTAACGGGAAACCATGAAGTTATTATTAATTCATTATGACGTTACAGTGACGTCTTGACTTCACTTTACCCTATCGCCATTCTGTGAAAGGTATTGACAGTCCGAAATTATGTCGAGCAGTCCATCAGTTTTTTTTATTGCACTGATGCTTATGTAGGAACAAAAACGGAAAGGGTAGAGAGGGCATACCTTGTGCTAAACAGAAAAGAACACAATCAAAAGCCAGCACTTGGCTTATAGCAATGCAAACCATCCTCCTTTTTCATAAAGAAAACGCATCACATTTGTATGCTAGCAAAGCAGCAATAGTGAACCCTTGTTGCCCTCTATGTGGACGGGGCTTTCTGAACGGAGGTGTTGGCATGTGCGCAGTTACAGGCGCTGTGGGACCCTGATGGTCTTGATCCGACATAACGGGACGATTTGTTGCTTTTCATATTTTTAGGTGTCACTTTTCTACTTGTTCAACAGAAAAGGCTATCGCACGTCGATAGCAGACGATCTGTTACACGAAATAATCTTGTTCTCGGTTAAAAGTTTGTAAAATTTTGGATGTGTCCCGGCAACGACATTTGCCTTTTTAACGTATTCGTTCTTGACTATTAAGACATGGTACTATTTGTGTGGTGGCGTTAAGCCTCTATAAATCTCGGTCTTTCCGTGCCTACTTCTTCAACCAGCTGGTTTAATAAACTAGGAACACTTGATGTCGGTCGTCTTCCTTGCACTCTCTCTCGATGCGAATGACCGTCTTCCAAAGTGGTTGGTCTATAGCACCGTACCCCTGCCAAAATCTTCGCGTTTTTTGTTTTGATCAGTTTTACCAATTAATGTCTCTACTAGACTGTTCGGCCTAGTAAGCTCCGGGCGTGATGTTATATGTCTGAAGTCTGAGTTGCCTGAAAATAAGCTAAGGTCTTGACTTGAGAAGTAAAGTATGTTGTCTGCGCAAGCTTCTCCCGGGATACCGTATCTCGTAAATATGCCCCTAGGCCTAATTTCTTGTTGAGTATTGTGGACGACTGCTTCACGTCCAGTATTGTGGACAACTGCTTCACGTCCAGAAATTGTATAACAGCTTCATACACCAATACATACGATCTTCCCTCGTACTCGAACGGAACCGTTGTAGTTTAATTCATATGTCTTCTATTGCACCTCTTTTCAAACTTTGGAATAGCACCGCTCAGTCCAAATAAGCGCACCTCGATGCGTATGTCATGTATCGCCTGTTGTCACCATCGTGGTACAGACGTCTAAACCCAAACTAATCATTGACGCATCCTAAGTCAACTTAGTTTCAATGCGCGGTTCAAAAATATCAAGAAGTGGTAAGTCGCTTAGGCCTTTGAAGATTTATTGAAAAATATTTGTGTGATTAGGCGTCCACTCGAGGACAGTCTGGTGCATCAATACGTTGTCCAGTAGAGGAGCGGTTTTCGGACAGAAGAGGAAAGTTACACTTTCAAGTTCCTGTACAATTTTGGCGCAATTATTCCGACACTTGATACCGTCTAAGGCCGCCTTCTTATGCACCATAAAGGAGAATTAAGTATTAAAAAAGGTGCTGGCATGACCTGAGTTGTGCATTAGAAGCACAAGTTTCGAGATATACTCATCCCGCCTTCACAGCTCAGTCTCAGGTATGAAAAACTTTTTTTTTTAATCTCAGAAAAGTAATTTTACTTGAAATGTCAAGAAAAAGGATCCCGTTTTTTTTTTTAGCCAGCTGGAAGCGCTTTTAGCAGTACGCATCGTATCGCTCTTTTTTTTTTTCGGCCGTGATAAAAATAATGATAATGTTCCCATTTGGCCTTCTGTTATAGATGCATCTGATATGTAAAACAGTTTCGAGAGAGTGCTGTGGCCTCCACCAAGAATCTAGATAAATTTAGCGCGATCCGATTATAATGTACAATAAAAACACTCTCTATTTTAAACTGATATAAAAGCGCGCTACGTTGGCAGTCTGCGTTGAGAGACGATACACACGCCGGAACGGATTGTGCTTCGCATAAATCGCCTAAAGAAACACTTATCTACCAAACATTTTTTAAGTCCCTGGGTAAGGCACGCATCCCCCAAAAATAAACATTTGCACAAAAAAAATATTTTGAGAGCACATTATTTACCTTGAGAGATGCATTTTCAGTCTTGCCATGTGATGCCATTACGGATCGACGTGCCGAAAGAGGAGCACCTTACCCGTCGCTTATCACTTGTACACGTTGCTTAATAATACAGTGTAACGAAATACACATTGCGCAAAGAAAAACATTTCTTAATGTTAGTTTATTTTTCGACATAAATGGGCGGCGCAGACAGTTTAAAAACGTTTTTGTGGAGTTCAATGTCCCTAAAGGCGATTGTGAGTCATGCGTGCATTGTGCAAGGTCGACCGAAATCAAAGCATGCTTCTGTATCACTCTTGGGAACATTGAACTCACAAAATATATTTCTGGGATTGTCCCTTCTACAATCACTACAAAAAAAAATATGTGCCTCAGGACGTAAGCATTTTTTTTATTCCGGATTGTGTTTTTTGCTTTTGTTTTGAGGCAAAAGTGTTTCACTATGGTCTCCTGTTTCAGTTAACAAAGTTAATGTTTTGGGGAGTTTAGTGTCCCCTTACTGAAGACTCCTCTGAAGCCGTCGCCATATATTTCTACAATTTGTATACGTTGACGACATACACAACGATGTCTCATATTTAATTCAAACTTTATGCACAGCTATTTGCATTTGCCCTAGACTCCCTTTGTATGACTTCTAATGTTCTACGAGACAAACAAAACTTTGTAAAAATGTATTTTTTTGTTTAGTGCTTGGTTGTGGCAAGGCGTTAGATCCCTATTAAAAAGTAGTAATATTAATCTGGCTTTATGCAACGTAAATTATAAAAAATTGAAAAATATTTTAAGTTAAATATTTAATAATGCTGATCAGTTTACCTGATTAAAAATTAAAGTGAAGCAAACTTTACCTTACTTTAATGTATTTACCCTGCTGCTATCCACGACCACTCTGTTTCGTTTCACATTAAATCTAAGCGAAGCCGACGCTATGATTCAATGGAGGGAATTGAGCGCAGTCAAAAGGGCACCGTCACTACCCTGGTAATTTTTGGTCGTTTGCTTTCACCCGCTAAAGCACTCACTCCGACATGAGGAAAAGCGATGGACCTCTCCGCTTTGGGTGTGCTTGATGGGTTTAGTCGGCTATAGCAAACGAACATAGGCGATGACCAAAGCGACGATGCACTTTTGACGCCTTCAGATTCTGGCATCGTCTACGCTAAAACCCAATGTAAAACGAAGAATAGCTATTCGTCCAGGTTAAAAACAAAATTCTCCTCAAACTATATAAATATGTCTCGTTCAACAACAAAAAAGGACTAATTTCTAAATCAGCTTGTTCGAAAGAATATATTTTATTGTGTCACAGCAATAAGGTGAACCTAGATACAAAAAAGTTGACGACATCTCAGGAAAAGTTTGTGACAAAGAGCTATGCTGAGTTGTGTCTTAAATATACGCGTATATTGCCGGTGTTTCAACGAAGACATTACAAAATCTGTGCAAAAAAATTGCGGTTGAGAAAAGAAAAATACTCTTTAGGGGAACAAATTTCGAATCGCAATAAACAACCTAATTCGCTGAATGATTATTAAAAGTTTATTAATCAACATTTTAGTTAGTGAAAGTAAACGCGGGGTTTTAATTAGAAATATGTTGAAAATCATCGAGAATCACTAAATGGACTCGTTTTAGAAAAAAATGAAAGCCGTTTACAACTCCCTGTAACGCCAAATTAGAGCGCAGCTCTTGAGGAGGAGGGGAAGGCAGGGAGGGGGTCACGTGACCTGGGGGTTACGTGACCAGGGGGTCACGTGACCTCAGGGGTCACGTGACTCCGGGGTTGCAAGCAACTCAAGTTGCATGCAACTCAGTTTGCATGCAACCTGAGTTGCTTGCAACGCGCGGTTACGGCAACATGCAACGCTGAGTTGCATGCAACTTACGTTGCATGCAACCTAAGTTGCTTGCAACGCGTGGTTGCGGCGACATGCAACGCTGAGTTCCATACAACTCAGGTTGCATGCAACACGCGGTTAGGCCGACGGCGACGGCAACGCCGCTCAAGCCGGAAACGGGCGCCTAAGAGCTGCGCTCTAATAAGAGGCACTTACAGAGTCCTACTGCGTTCCGATATCACGCCCATGCTGTATGTGATTTTTCCAGACTTGGATTATCTATCGGAGCGCATCTTTGCGCCAGGAGGCCTCGAGGCCCATGGCCGTGGCGCGCAAAGCATGTGAGCTATAGTTCTGTAGCGCGTTCGATGTTGAGGACGGAAGAGATGGTGCGACCGACTCCGAGCTTAGGTGAAAACGTTCTGTTTAATCCACGTGCCGTTGAGCTCGCGCCAAGGAGATCATTCGTTGTCTTTCTTGGCGGTGACGCTGGACGTATTGACTGCTACAGATAGCTCCCCCTTAGAGACGTCGCCTGTAGGACTGTAGCAGGCTGCAGGGGACGGAGCGATTCTGTGAACAGCAGGCGATGAAGCTTCCAGAAGTGGTGCTGTTGCTGTTGGCGTGCTGCGAGCGGAATGACGCGGCAGAAAGCGGTGGACGTTGAAGACAGCGTGCGGGGACCGGACAGGTTCTGGTTAAGGTTGAGGTCAGGCGAAGTGGAGACAGCGGGAACAACGATCCGGTAGTGCTGTGGCTCCGAAGTTTAGCGGGCTCTATCTCCACTCGGGCTCCAGGGGAGATGGCGGCCAGCTGCGGGACCGATGCAGTGCAATTCCCGGAGATGACGCACCGAGTGGAGAGCAGATGCCTGACCTAGTAGTGATGAAGAGCCCTTGGTCGGTCAGCGACGTGCCTTATGAACAGACTGGTGCGCCGTGACTTGCCATGCCCCAGCGTGGCGCGGTGCGGCACGCCCCACATGTTGTGGCAGCACGCGACCGTGCCAGGCCAGCACCACACCACACAGATGGGCACGACTGCCGGGGCGACACCAGGGACTGCGGCAGTGGTGGAAATGCCAGCGAACGTAGACTTGCCGTGCCGGCGGGGTGAGCGAGGTGGTCGCAGCCCGTTGCTGAGAGATGCCGGCGGCAGACGCGACGGGGCAGAGGTGGTGGCGGAGGCTCCGGATGCGGAGGCTGTGGTAGATGTGCCTCCCGCATAAACATCCGAAATGCCATGCCGTTGCCATGCCCCGGGCCGCGGAGAACGTTCTCCTGGATGGCAGGTGCTCGGAGCCGATCATCACGTCCGGGTCACCAATTTGTAGCGCGTTCGATGTTGAGGACGGAAGAGATGGTGCGACCGACTCCGAGCTTAGGTGAAAACGTTCTGTTTAATCCACGTGCCGTTGAGCTCGCGCCAAGGAGATCATTCGTTGTCTTTCTTGGCGGTGACGCTGGACGTATTGACTGCTACAGTTCCATTCACCGACAGAAGCGAGGGAGGTAGCTGCAAGCCTCGGTCATGTGGTTTCAGGAAGCTGGTGGAACGATACGCTCAGATAAGAAACCGAGTGACGAATTTCGTCATTATAGTCCAGCTGGCTTGCTCCTTTGAATTTATTTACATTTATCATTCAAAGAAACCGAAGCCTAAAAATCCGTGCAAATATTACGATTTTTTTTACGTAGTCCCTTTTTTTGCTTTTTCAACAAGATGGTTTTCGAAAATTGTGGCGACTTTGTGACAGGAATGTAGAGGTGAAAGCGTTTGGAAAGGTTACGATCTAGCGCTTTAAAAAAAGATAAAGGTGCGAACCGTTCTCGTCCTGTGACCGAACAACATGGCCATCGTCAAACCTATTCATTGCATACCAGCACTTAAACAAATTAAAAAAAGGCTCTTTGCGCTACACTTTAAGCACAAACGTGCGATCACCGGTTTTTATGTTTTTTCTAATCTAAGTAATAAAGGGCTGTCATCAGAACCACTATTGTTACTATCAGCATAAGTAACGCAGGGCATAATGGGCCTGTAACTTGTAATTAGAGATTCGCAGCCAATGAGATGGCGGCATTTGCCGTTAAAACGCCGGAGAACAAATCACAAAGCAACGAGTATGAAAATATTAAGCCGCGCCTTGCGTTTTATTAAGCTGTCAGTTGCAATAGTCGGATTTGAAAGATGTCGTGTCCGGAAATATTCTAAGTAATAAGACAAAGAGCATGGCCATAACATTTCGAAATAAAATGCGAAAAAGCGACGAGGTAATGTTGGAGCTAGCATTATCGCTTAGAGTACACTAGAAAGAAAAAGTATTGTAGATGATTTATTCTTTTATATCCGCTCTTTTAATCTGGGTGGGAGTGGACCAGAAGGTTGAAACTGAAATCAGCGGCGCGGAAGACTCATTGTGTGAGCTTAAGCGATATGCCCACCCATTTCCGGCCCCCTTTCTCACGGTTCAACCATGCAACGACAAGAACCACCGGGTGTCTTACTTTCCGTTACCTGCGGCCCATAAAGAACTATGCACGGCTGCTGCGCCCTTTTCGTGTCACCGAAATTGTTATAATCAATAAAATTTGCATAATTGGTCATGAACTTTAAAGGATAATGGACCTCTTTCGGGTAACGAGCGCCGTCTAGGGAGTTGTCTGCGAACTACCAATGGGGGCTGCCCAACATGCCCACGCCCGTCAGAACACATTGGCATTGCGTCGTTGTATCAGATTGCAGCGCTTTTTTATATCTTACCGATCCAATAAAAGAAAGCGTCGAAATAGTCTAAATGCGCGCGAAGATAGATGCTGAAAATGTTGCTCGTGAGGGACGTGCCTCGCGAAAATCGCAACAGTGGGAAGAGGGGCCTAGAGATAGAATCTGCGCGTGCGCAGATGTGTACTGGAAGAAGGGCCCATTTTTAGTTTCTTAAGCACGCCAATAAAGTAAAAAGTCGTGTTTGTTCAGCGTCGAAATGTTATACGTCAAACGCGCTTTTGTTTAATCTCTATAACAACGATGTCCTTGAATACAGAGTCGCATTTTGTCTGGTCTGAATGACATCACATTCTAACAAAGGAATCCAAGAATACATGTGTGTGGGTTTGCGGAAATTGCGACAGTATCTTTAAGCATTGATGTTAGAGGAATAGGAAATGTAATAGAATAGACATTGACTAGCACTCATATATGTTTTTTTTGTTTTATTTTGGAGAAGCGACAAGGCAGAAACATTTCGGTTTATATGTATGTATCAACTGGAGTTTTAGATGTCTTGCTGTATTTTTAGCCTCGCTATGAACGGTAATAGAATTAAATAAATATATCAAAACATGTGCTTTATGTTACATTAAAATTTGGGTTTGAGCTAGTTGGTCCATTACTGAATAAAAGGTTAAAAACGCTTTATGGTATCTTGTTCTTAAACCCGATATCTCTTTAAGGCGGTCCAACATACGCTGTTTTGAAGCCTTTAGTTATCTTCAACAATGGAAAAGGCATCCCGTTTTTACATTTCAGGACCGAGCACTACATGGATACACAAGGCGTGTCACCGAAGGCTTTCGAAAGGTCCCTACAAATATGGCGGTTGATGAAACAAATGGAACACTTTACGGGAAAACATTGCTTGCCATGGTATGTATCAGGGATTGAAAAACAACATAAAATTACCCTAATAAATAGCCAAAACTAACTATAGTCGGTTACAAGTTAAGAAGGCAGTAGAAGCTCCTCCTCATAAGCGTGATGCGCCCGCTGCAGACGCCTCCGCAGTCGAGAAAATAGTTCGCTTAAAACAACCCTTGTGCTTCAATGGAGAGATATTGACTACAGACAAACCTTGTAGCGGGCGGCAGCTTGCGCCACCTAGCCGAGGCAAATTACTCGCTCCGGAAGGTTGAAGTAAAAAGAAGGCTTTAGTGCAACGAAAATTGTAACTTTTATAGGTAATGCATATATGGTTGTTGGTTTTAGCTTGATAACCTTCCTACACGAATTAGGTACATTCCGTGCATTTGCTGCGTTTGTTAAAAAAACCTGCGTTTCGGGTTTTGAATGTTCCTGCGATTCGCGTTTTGAAAAATCCGAAGTCGCCTTTCCTTTTCCGTTATGAATCCCAACGTGGAGACAGCGGAATGCAATTCCTTCGATTCTTCGTCGTCAAGAGAGTCTGGTGCAGCCTCGCCGTCTACGCCAAGGCGCCTCTACAAGAATCATAAGAGCGGCGATGTCCTCAACCGAGTTGCACGGCAGCTGATAATGAACGCGTACGTTCATGTTCGACACGAACCGCCCGCCAAGCCCGGCCACCCCGGCCTCGCTGTGGCGGAGTCCTGCATCAAAGTAAGTAAACGGCTTGGCGTTGGTGTACGCACCATCCTCGGGATTACGAAGCAGGCGAAAGAAACCGAGGGACAAGTTGTGACACCTTGTCGGAAGCGCCCAGCAAGTGAAGGCAAGAGGCGGCGCGAAGTCAGGTACGGCGACTTCACGTTGTGCGCGCTGAGATCGTGCGTCCATCGTTTCTTTCGACGGAACGGAGGTCCACACGGTCAAAAAGATAGTGGCCGAATTCTGCAGCGAGCACTGAACTTCCCTCGTTGAAGGCTTGGACTGTGCGTCGCCTTCCCCATGACATCGGATTCGAGCATGACAAGAGGGAACGAAACTCGCGGCTGATTCAACGAGAGGACATCGTCGCCTGGCCGCAGAAGTACCTGCATGAGATCGCACGTCACCGACAAGATGGTCGGAAGATCTTCTACTTGGACGAGACGTGGGTGACGGCAGGGCACACTGTCTCAAGGGTGTGGGTAGACACGACCGTGGCCTCGTCTCACTACGCCTTCATGCGTGGCCTCTCGACTGGCCTCAAGCAGCCATCGGGGAAGGGCCAGCGTCTTATTGTCACCTACATCGGCAGCGATGAAGGCTTCGTCAACGGCTGCCTGGACGTGTTCCGTGGACAAAAGACCGGCGATTACCACGAAAAAATGAATGACGCCCGCTTCGAGAAGTGGTTCGACGGTGTCCTCGACAAACTGCCGACAGGAAGCGTTATCGTCGTGGACAACGCTTCTTACCATTCACGGCGGTTGGGAGCAGTGTCGACGACGAGTTCCCGCAAGGACGACATCCGACAGTGGCTGACGTCTAAAAATATCTCATGGGACCCTAAGATGCTGAAGAAGCAGCTGCTCGACATTGTGGCTTGGTGAAGCCACAGCACCCAAAGTATCGTGTGGACACTGCTGCCGAGACGGCTGGCTGCACTGTGGTCAGGCTCCCACCGTATCACTGCGAGTTCAACCCCATTGAACTGACATGGGCGCAGATCAAGAACGGCGTTGCTGCCCGAAACACGACGTTCAAGATTGTCGACATGGGGATACTCCTCAACGAGGAAGTTGACAAGGTCACCACTGGCAACTGGATTAATGCTGTCAGGCACGTTATTGACATTAAAGCAACGTTCCAACGAGGCGGTGCCACAAGTGCCCACATCCAGCCCATCGCCATCCAGCTGGATGGAGAGGACACCCAGTCCAAGAGTGACCTGTCTGGTGTCGAGCCCCTTGACGAAGCTTAAAGGGGTCCTGCTATCATATTTATGCGTCTACCTTTTTTGCGGTTTCCACGTCTCTTGGGGTTCGGGCAAGCCAGCGGGCACGGAGAGAGTAACTAAATATCAGTGCGTCATATTTTAACCGGACGACGCGGAAACCTCCTCCACCTACGAGGGCGACCCGCGTTGCCGAAAGCGCGCGATATGTGACGTCTTAGGTCCTGGCCTTACTACTGGTCAGAGCCGCTAAGAGCTTTTTTTTTAGTCGAGATACAAAATATAAGTGTCGGGAACCGTTTCAATTATGTATGAAAGTAGTTTTTGTTCAGTATTTTAGATCAGAAAGAAACAAATGCAGTTTATAAAGTACGGAAACAAGAAATGACCCGTCGACATACCCGCCACCAAGCGGTGGAAAAGGCGGCGCATACTAGAAAGGAGTAGTGGGATCAGGCGCCGACACGGAAAGGTCCCGGATGTACGCGGCGGCGCTGCGGTCGTATACCGGCTCGAAGATCCGACCGGCTCCGAGCGTTCCGAAGGCCTTCGGCGCGGGCCCTGCTGGCGATTTGGCCATTTGGCGGTATGGCAGCGCGAAGTGGCTCCTGTTCTGAACTGATCTTTACCCCGTGTTTGCTGTTGTTTGTGGCCAATGAAGTGTTATGCCGAAATAGTCTTTAATCGCGCAGCAAATGCAATGCGAGCCGCCCTGGCCGCCCGCTGCATACAGCCTATCCAACACGTGCTTTAGTGGCGCCCTCTCGAGCCGTCGACACGGAGTGCGGCAGCCGTGAGCGCTCGAATGGCTCACTACCCCTCCTCTAGTTCACGGCCACTCAAGCCAGGACCTACGACGTCATGAAGCAGGTTATTTTTTGCTTGTTTTTGTAATTCTAATTTGCCTATAACTTTTAAAATAAAGCGAAATTTGAGAAAAGAAAGTTTCATTAAGTTACTACGTTCAGTGCGCTCAGGTTCGGTAGCAAAATTTTAAGCAAACCAGGGACCATGAAGAAATCGCCGGAGTGCCCCTTTAACGCCACCATTATGGAGAAAGCATGGAACATCTCGGAACACAAAACGGTGCTTCTAAGGACCACTCATATGCTTTAAAATCGGATTGTTGTTCTTGTCCACCACTGACCTCCTCCCGTGTCTCATGTTGTCATGCTTCTCTGCTCGTTGCTCGTATAGCATTTCGATATGCAGCCACCTGACAAACTTTTTATTTTTGTTGCGATCATGTCTAAGCTGGTCTATACATTGCACTGTGCCATGAATCACCAGTATAGATTTCAACTTCGCGAAAACAAAACTTTGCAGCCCATCAACGGCAAAGACATCAGATGCCATATTGGCCCTTCTCGCTGTCTAAACATCTTCGCTACGCAACAAATAGAATTTTGATTGCAAATAAGCTCTTTTTTTTCTAAGAAAAACGACACACAGATCACTGCCAGTGCTCTGCTTTAAAGCATAAATGGGACGTCTGTGGCCATTCACATGACTGAGGCCTCTGGGAATAACAAAGCCGTGTGTTAGCACAGCGGAGAGCGAAATCGCAGTACCAGTGCTCTGTTTCGAAGTCTAAAGGGAACGCCTATGGTCATTCACATGACCGAGGCCCCTCTGAAAACAACAATAACGTGCGTCAGCACTGTGGGCAGCTAACTCTTACTGCCAGTGATCTGTTTCGAAGCATAAACTGGACGTCGGTGGCCATTCACACGACCGAGGCCACTCTGAGAATAACAATAACGTGCGTCAGCACTGCGGGCAGCTAACTCTAGCTGCCAATGATCTGTTTCGAAGCATAAACTGGACGTCGGTGGCCATTCACACGACCGAGGCCACCCTGAGAATAACAATAACGTGCGTCAGCACTGCGGGCAGCTAACTCTAACTGCCAATGATCTGTTTCGAAGCATTAACTGGACGTCGGTGGCCATTCACACGACCGAGGCCACTCTGAGAATAACAATAACGTGCGTCAGCACTGTGGGCAGCTAACTCTAACTGCCAATGATCTGTTTCGAAGCATAAACTGGACGTCGGTGGCCATTCACACGACTGAGGCCACCCTGGAATAACAATACCTTGTGTTAGCACAGTGGAGAGCAAAATCCCAGTGCTAGTGCTCCGTTTCGAAGCATAATAGGGACGTCGAAAGTTCCCTTGAAGTCGACGGCCATTATGACTCTTGGGTTGCACTTCGGCGAGTTGGCTAACACCTCGTGGTGGATGAGGAGCAGGCTGCCCTGTGCGCCGAGGTGCGGTCTGAATGGGTGTGGCATAGATTTCCGGAATTTCAAGAGGTGCCATTGTACTCGCTTAAATATCGTAAAACAGCACCGATTGCTTGACGTGAGGAGAAAGTCGGCTACAACATTGATGAAGGATTGGTGATGAGGACGGAGATCTGGGGAATGCCAATGCCAGTAACGTGGGCCTGCCTAGTTCAGTTCGACTTAAGCTTGATATCGTCCGTCTTGCAGAAACGCTGTGATGAAGTGACGCGGTCTTCCATAGAGACCTCAGTTTTGAGCCTCCCGGACTAGTGCAATGTAGAGGAATAAATCAAACGTTTCTAAAGCCGATAAGAACCACTACCGCACACATTGCAGACAGACTTGTTGCCGACGACAGAGTTGTGAAGTACTGAAAAGTTGTTTTTGAGTGCTTGGCCAGTGGCTTCTAAAGCTGGTTTAGAAT
>JAZHYW010048365.1:0-27156 GCA_037355805.1 Ixodes ricinus | reverse complement strand
GCAACGATATTCAGTTGGAATGTTTTCACTTTACACGAGCTTACTGGCACTGGTGGGACTCAAGGATACTCGCACGCAACGCCACTGGCCAAGAAACTCCTTTGTTGCGGTGTAATTTCAAGGACAAAAGCGATCATTTTCATTCAATCTCTCTTTTGCAAAATTTGATGACGTAACGTGGGGATCGCAGTACACCCCAGTGACGATATTTGAATGCGGTTCATAGATTGGACCCGAGCATTGCGTGGGCGCTCGATTTGGGCTCGTGATAATTACTAGCTCGAGAAGCATTCGGGTAGTGGCCCGTGTCCAATCGCTTCAACGACGACAATAGCCGAGCCATAACAATGTCTGGAACTCAGCGCGTGTCCTGTGCTTTGCCAACCCCAGCGCGTGGCTATGATCAACATTGGCGGCATATAATCCATTCCAGGTCCACGTGGCGCTTGTTCTGGCTGCGAGGATTGAGGGGTGAACGCTGCTCGTTTTTTTCTTTAATTTTTTTCTGGGACTTCTATTGCGTGGGGTGAAAAACGAACGCGTGTTTCATAGGTCATCAACGTCAGGGATCCGTTCTAAGCGGTATTTGCGCAAAGTACAAAAATTGTTGCATCGCCCCTTTAAAAGCTCAAAGCATTCAGGCGAACCAAATGATGCAAGTGGGCGCTGTTGTCGCACTAAGCCTCGATGCTCAGAGGACGCCAGCGGCCAAGGTTTCAACTGCGAGATTCCCACTGAAGTTCTAGTAACGCTGGTACGTGGGTTCGTTCTAAACGAGTTTCACTACACGCGCTTTGATGCTGTGTTGTTCTTCGGCGGCGGCTCGATGAGTCATTCCGTCAGCACGTGACGGCGGCTTTTTGCCAGGCGCGTGGGCTCGATGACTTTGAGCGTTTCAGTCGGATTTTGTGAGTCAGTACCGCTCATTCACACTGGAAGCGGATCCGCGTTCGCAAAGTGGTTGCGAACATCAAGTGCGCGTGAAATTGTACTGGATCTTTGAACAACCGCGTTCGCAACCGCTTTGCGAACGCGGATCCGCTTCCAGTGTGAATGAGCGGTTACAGCGGTTACTGACCTCCGTCTTTTAAAATATGCTTGCAAAACTATTTGCATAAGTGGAAACACCGTGCCTCGCAGCGCTACAGAGGCCTCTCAAACTCCCCAAGCTCCAAAATGGCACTGAACATTTTGGTTCGGGTTCTGTTCCGGTTCGGGCCAAATAAGCGGTTCAGTTCGGGTTCAGTTCCGCTTCGACACCCTGTGCAAGCACACCAATGGAAAACCACGTCGGTAGAGGTGAACACAAACAAAAAGCGATTGAAGAAAAAAAGCGGTAGCGTTCGTGCGAGCTGAACGCCTCTCTTTGGTGTCGACGAAGGTGCCCAGCGCTTCGTCGTCGCTTACGGCAAGCATACGCTGCGTTTAATAAAGTCGATCAGCATGCCCATTCAGAAACATCCTGGATGAACTTCGGAAGAAGCCCGAATTGTATTGGCGCCTTGAAAGATGTTTATCACTTCTCTATTTTTGAGTGTCGCTACACCCAGATTAAGTGATTAAGCTTGTGCTATTATCAGCGCTTTCCTGGTGATAAGTTGTAGTAAGTTGCATAAAGCGTGTTTGCGTATATGATTTTATGCAATAAATAAAAAAGAAATCGGTGGCCAAGTGGGTTAATGCACACAAGCTCGGAGCGAAAGCTCGCGCTGCAGAACCCAGGAATCCTGGGTTCAGTGTGTGGGCCTTCGCCGTTTCGATCTGGATGAGCATCGTATACAGGCGTCCGTCGTATCACTACTGCATGGTGCGCCTTAAAGATCCCAGGCTAGCAGTCGTGCTGCACTGGCTAAATTGTTCATCCACGGTGGGCAACAATGTCGCCATGTTCTGGCAGACTAAACTCCTGACGTAAAAACAACTGACTAATCTTTTTTTTTTGTTGCTAATATCTGTTTTTTTGTGTGTCTGCTGTACGAGGCTGGTTTTGTTTTGAACCCTCGCTACATTTAGGCTATGCAAAATACAGCCTACATGCCACGAGCGTTCAAAATCAATGCAACCTAAATCCGACAAGCAAATAAAGAAAGGATTGCCTGAACCGAATGAAAAATTTCACAAAATACGCGCTAAAATAAACTGCTACCCGGGGTAGTAAAAATGGTGTTTTAATAGCATTGATTACCCGTCTGGCTTTAGCGACCGCACTACAATTTATTACTTGTATCTATTACGTTCTTATTGTCATTTTGTAGCGCCTTAGTTACTTGCTGCGAGCAGCAATGACCCTAGTAATCGATAACATTTTTTTCATTTTTTTTTCACCTGACGTAAACTAAAAGGAAAATTTGCTCTACAAAAGGCGCCAATTTGCCTGTCAATCTCTCAACTACGCAGAGGACGTGCTTCCTTTCTCAGGTTCGGGACTGGTACGCGAACCCGGAATTTATTGCTATAGCAATAAATTCCGGGTTCGCGAAGATACAGCAGACGACAACACTGACATCATCCATTCACTCCTCAAGGGGCATCATTAGATGGCTTGTTTCCTGTGCTCAATGTACCGGACTACAAGCTTCTGGACAACGCTATGCTAAATGAGGTGGTCTTGTTGTAACGGTCCTAAGAATGACAAACATACTTTCGCCAAGTGCTCGCGTATCCCTTGAAAATAATGTCGTTTGGATGAATGTCGTCGACCAGGGAAGAACATTATTTTAGAGCGCAGCTCTTAGGCGCCCGTCCCCGCATTTAGCGGCGTCAGCGTAGCCGCGCGTTGCATTATGGAACGTTACAAACCTATACACCAATTCAATCCCCCGCTAAATTTGGCGGAGAAACTGGCTCCCAAACCGGGCCTCTCAAGGTTTAGCGAAAACGTGACCTCAGCACCTATTCAGTTTCCCCGCTAAATTTAGCGAAAAAAGGACGTCACGTGACCTATAGACGTTTTCATCTCCGTAGTTACCTGACCGGTGGACAGAGAGCGTCGGCAGGCGGCGCCATAAAGTGGCCTCTGGTTGGTTTCGGTCTCGGCGGGCTCGCGGCTGTGTTGGTGTGTTATGTCGTTTTCGCTTAGTTATACGATATAAATATATACCTTCTGTTGTAGAAGAAACGATACAGTGGTGATTGGGACACCTGAAGAAGTACGATGCGATTACGAGCCTAAATTGTGAACGTTTTCCGAACACCTTCATCTGATCATGTTCTTCATTCGGTCAGGTTCGGCGGCGAAACGACTGAAATGATGCCGGGGGAGGATTACGGATGTGATCTACCGTACTGGAGGTACCCGCTGAGACTAGTGTACTTTAAAATAAACGAATAAAAAGACTAATGCATGGAAGCACGGCGAAAAAGCCGGTCGACGACCTGAGTAACAATGTGCTGGATCGCATAGAACCGATGAACTCGCGAGCTCATCTGTTCATCTGCATTCTATAAAGTGGTGCCAAGCACCACTTCATGGAATGCAATAAAGAATCGATAATATCTCCATCGGTTTCTTTAAAGAAACTAAGTACTCGAGAGATGTTTCGATGGTCTATCCTAGGCCGAGCAGGAATGTTTTTGTTTTCATTTTACATATTTCATTAGCATGCATTTTACGAGGTTGATCTTGGGAAACAATTGTTTCTACTGGACATTTCGTTACAACGTCTTGAGAATATGAGATAAGGGAAAACCCGTCATTTGATGTCTGACGTCTGTCTTCTATATAATTTGCGAAATAAAAATTAAAGGCGCAAGCAATTTGACCTCCAGCAAGCAGCTTGGCTTGCTCAAATCAAATGCCAGGCACCGCTTCATGGATTTTGGTAGACAGATATTTGAACAGATACGCTTTTACTTTTAGCGGCTTCGAGAGTGAATTTGGCATCGACAACGCTTCACTCGAGTGATATCCACCCAGACGGCTCCCTTTCGGCGTCACATATTGCGTGCCTCAGGCGCTTTTGTCAGGCACTCACAAGATGCCTTTGACACGTTTTTCACCCGGTGGGCCCCACCGTTTATGTCTAAATGAGTTAAGTGAATTGGATATCTTAAGAAAATTGCATGGCTGCAGACATGAGACCGATCAAACTATATAGTTTCCTAAATTTATAAATAAACAGATATCAAAAAGAAAGTTTATACCGCGAAAATCATTCCCCCATATAATCAGACAGCAACTGTTTTGGATTCGTTATGAAGGCAGAGCACGATGCTTTCAATTGAACACAATGACTCCTTGCGTTGACTATGCCTTCTTTGATCATAAATGCGTTATCATAAATTTACCTTGCGATTCTTGTTGTGCCAAAATCACTTAGCCACTGTCACTTTAGCAAATTAGCGCTGCCATAAATTCTTCGCCTCGCAACCCTCGTGTGTCTCAGAGTCATCTGCATACTCAAAATGGCGCCATTTGCTAACGCTGATTCCTTTCCTCACACGTATCCGCTACGCCGACGGTGAGTCAAAACGTGTTATAAAATCAAGTGCAGATGTTGTTCGCATAATGATGGCATGCAGTTGGGTAGTAAAAATAAGTACCAGGCACCTCACAAAGTAAGGCGAAAAATCACAAAAGCGCGACAAAAGACACGAATACAACGCCGTCGCCAAGGCGCGGAGGGGAGAAAGGAGCGACAAGTCAAAGCCACCTTATGGCGGCCGCGTCACGTGATTCCAAGATGGCAGCGCCCATGCAACGGAGGGTGAAAAGGTCTACACACAAACTCTAGCTTCCCCGCAAGATTTAGTGGGAACATTGACGTCACCTTACGTCGCCACCAATGAGGTTTCTGACTAATTTAGTGGAAAAATAACATCGCATGACTTCGTGGCACGTCACCTATACACAAATTCAATTTCCCCGCTAGAGTTAGCAATGAAATTGACGTCGCATGGCCTTCACCAATTTAGGTTCCTTGCTAAATTTAGCAGGAAAAATGACGTCACATGACCGTGCCACGTGACCTTTACGCAAGCTCAGTTTCCCCGCTAGATTTAGCGGGAAAATTGACGTCACGTGACCTTGCTACCAATTCCAGTTTTCCTGCTAAATTTAGCCGAGAAAATGACGTCATGATTTCATGTCACGAGATCTATACACAAACTCAATTCCCCCTTTAAATTTAGCATCAAAATTTACGTGAAAATTGACGCCGAAATTCCTCACGAGCTGCACTCTAATTTCGCATTACAGTTGACGTTTAAACGTCTTTCAATTTTTTTATCTGGAACATGGAGCGAAAAGCCGGTCTCAATAACATAGCCACTAGACCTTGTCCAAAGTCAGTGTCTAAGCAGCGTCGTTTTTCCTCACCCTTACTATTCGCTGTGGAACTGAGCCATCGGCTCAGTTCAGCTCAGTGCTATAAAGTTTTATATATATCGTGTGCCTGCGGGTAATTGACACAGCTACTGGATGGAGTTCTGAGTAGCAACCGTAACCAGTATGAGATCTCATTGATGAGGGATTAGTTTATTGTTTTTGCACGTTTACATCGCTTCCTTTAAACCGAGCTCTTTCATATCAAAGTGCACATGAGCCCTACTTCATTACAAGCAGTGAACGGCTAGTATTTCGTGATGTAAAATGATAAAATATAACAACGATGGGAACTTTGGTGGTTTCTGTGACGCAACCTAAACCATAGCTGGTGTGGTTTCACGGGGCACGCAATTTCACAAGATATATTCTTAATGTTCGTAACGGCTCATGCTCGAAGCGACTTCAATTTCTTACTGCTTGGGTGTTTCGACAGACAAGACTAACGATAAAGCGCTTATCCTCGGAGAATCGAGGTATTTCAAATGACCACTCCTTCGGCAACGGTTGCTTTTGACATGGTTGTAAGAGAACGGGTCAACATTTGTGAGTTAGCAATTGCAGACATTCTGCGGAAAAATGGCATCCTATGGGTGCTTGTTCCTCCCGTAACCCCCCCTCCTCCCCCGCTTTCAATGGGGCAGCCGAGTATGCGGCACAGATGATAAAGCAGAAGGTGAAGGTAACTTTCCACAATTTAGTGACTTACCTTCACAGATAGCCATGGAATGCTTCTGTCGTACAAAACGATGCCACATTAGGCGATGGGCTGTAGTCCTGCTGAACTTCATCGGTCTGGAAGCTAAAGTCTGTGCTGGGTTTGCTGCGGCCAGATTTTTTAACACCAGCGATTCTAAAGCAGCTTCATCACAACATGCGGAGCAACGTGTCCCAGCATTCTATTCTTATTGCTAGGCAACACCTACAGTATTATAAATTTGAAGAAAGTCGCGTTCGAAAATGCATGCACTGTAGTTGGTTGTGACGGGATGTCGTGAATGAAGGTTGGCAAATCCAAACCTGGGACCCTTGGGTTCCCAAGATGCTTTGCACGGCACTACGCCGCTAGGATCGCTTGGTTTTTACAAGCGGTCTATTGGCACAGCCCTCGAAATTTCCAGGCTGCCTTGCGCATGATGCGAGTGTGTGTGCACTCTTTTGCGAAGCACTCTGTTAGAGGTTAGAGCCCCTGTGGAGGTTTTCACTATACGATTTTATTGAATGCAGTCAGATAAAACAGTTAAAACTAACTCCAGTAGAGCTACTGCACTATAGTCTGTTGCAGGTTAAGAAAGCCGAACAAGCTCCACCCGCAATGCCCTCCACTCTCCATTTTAACAGAGCGAACGCTGCAGAGAGGAGGAGAGAATGGACTCCTCTCCAGCGCGCTGCTGAAGTGGAGAGAGTGGAGAGCTTCGGAGGAGGAGCAGGTGCTGCTTTTTTTTAACCTGCAACAGACTATAATGGAGTCGCTCTGTTGGAGTAACTATATAATCTTTTAAACTAAAATTGATCCACAGATTGTGTGTTGTCACACAGGCTGATGGTCTGGACTCTGGAAGCTGCTGTCCTGCCAATCACTGGCGTCGCATTTTCCTGAAAAGTCGAAGAAGTAGTCGCTTTTACTCTTTTGCGTGACAATATGCGTTGCAATGGCTTTCTCCACTTGCTGAGATGTAAACAGTGCCCATATAATTATGCATGCCAAGAAACACACCTGAACAACTCCTGGAGAGAGGCCGGGACATGCTAAAAGCCGAAACAAGGTGTTCCTGCAGGCGACATGAGCGCACGATGCATGGGGAGGGGGGGGGGCCCCAGCAAAATGGAAGATTTCGGGGAAGGGGGCGGTCCCGCCCTTCTTACGTGCCTGGTTCTGTGTTGGTACGGTTCTCTCTTTACATGCCTATCCAAGTGAATATCGTGCATTAAATTATTGAGCGGCCTTCAATCTTGGCTCATCATAACAGTAAAAGCATTCCTTCTTTTCAATAAAAATAATTAAAAAGGTTACGTTTTATAATCGTTTTGTAATTTTGAAACGTGTTTTGCGGTGGTGAATCACATTAAAGCAATCGGCAGTTAATATGCTAACGCAAATTTTTCTATTTTTGCAGTACGAACAGTAAAAGAAAACGAAGCTGGTATTCAAAGAATTTAAAAGGGAACCCTTTGAAGTGCGAGCTGACGTGTCGCTAAGAAACCTAGCTTTTCCAGGACCCTAAAGAAGTTAAGTGTTAGCAAACACTGACCGCACTAGGTTTTATCATAAAATAGTAGCGATCCGATTAACGCAAAAAGAGATCACCGTATTTCACAAATCTTAGCATGTAAACACCACAGTTTCCTAGCCTAAGACCCTTTCGACAGTCCAAAAACTGGTCTGCGAGAGACTTCAACAGCGAAGCAGATCAAAGACGAAAACGTTCCAGGTATGGAACCTAAATAATTTCGACGCGATTTTGTTTCCCAAATTAACTCGAAATGTAGGAAAACATGCATAGATGCTTGCGCGGGTCGGTACAATATTTAACATTTGGAACGCATCATTTTTTTTTAAACTCCAGCTGGTTTATTGACAATTATATATTGCGGCAATCCCTCGTCATTTCCAACCGAACAAAGATTAAATGAACGGGCTCACCTGTTAACACTGGGCTCTTTGTAAGAGGGTACCGAGAGATTGCGAAGTCGCTCACTTCTCGTAGGTGGTGGTGGGGCTCGTCGGCCGTTGCTGCAAGACAGAATGGCAACGTCTCGGACACAACGGTTTCGGTCATTTAGGCGATCTTCATTTGAGTGCGATCGGCTGCGCTGTAAGCACTTGTGACCGCTTACGACGAGAGAAGACACTAGTGCCATCTATTGGGTAACACTGGAACACTTCGAACTTGCGTATATTTGACCATTTTTAAATGCGATGGCTGCCCGATTTAATGCGCCAGCGTGCTTAGAAAGTGCATTCGCTCGCTGTAAGCGGTAGCAAGTGGTTGTGCCGACAGATGTGTGAACGAGCGTGAGCCCGATGAGAGTGGTTGTTTCGTCGAAAAACCGTTTCACCGAAAAACCCATTAAGTGTTGGTTTTGCCTCGCATTTTTCGTGGACAAACGTGACGTGCTAATTAGGTACGTCTATAAGACGGTTCCACGAAACGCCTTTTTCTTTCCGGTGTCCGCCACTTTCGCCATTAGTTTACACGCAGACGCTTAGTTATTGGCGTCGTTCTTGGTGTTGGTGGGACGCTGAAGCGTGTCGAGTGGCTCTGTATTTAAGTTTACGCAGATTTGTTTGCTTTCAGACGCCCGGCGCCACGGCGGCTTTATGCTGCCGACGTCGCCTCGAGCTTGATAAAGACCGGTACGTATAAAAATCGAGTACCAGATGATGCTCCTTTTGTGATTGACTACTCCGGCAAACACAATAACTCATGACGCAAAATAAAAATATTAACCTCGATTGATCTGGAAAACACTGCCTTTCCGCGCGTAGAAAGACATACGGCTAAAGTTCATCAATATGGCACCCGACGAGATTTCGAACTGGAAAGAGTTGTTCGTGTCACTAACAGACGCAGTTGATACTTTAACGCTTGCGTCCGCAGAATTTGGGACATAGTACAACATAAACACCTTGCGGTACGGAACGGGTTTCTTTACGCGAGGAGGAAATTAGCTTGTCTCTAATGCAATGCATTTTCTATTAGCGTCCTGAAATGAATGCAAGATAGAACACGAAGAAGCTTCAGGAATGCCATGTGCCGGATTGGTAACCTCCTCCAAAGGGGCTCCAGAAACGCAAAATAGTATAGTCATTTAGAGATAACCCTGACCACCGATTAGAAACCGTACCATGCACTCTAAGAAATCTGCAGCGTGTCTACTTTCCCGCAAAGAACTTGGGAAAGTCGATCGCTGCTACCTACAGAAGTAGCTAGGCGAATGACCGCTTGCGTTGTGTGCAATGGCGAAACGTCATGCCGCACTGTCGCAGTGCAGACTGCTGCTTTTCTTTTTCATGTTTAAACATATTCGCTTTTTAAGTGCTTTGCGGGAAAGCAGTCGCTCCAGGTTTCCAAGAGTGCTTACCTGAGGAAACTAAGAGCAGTGTGCACCCTACCTTCATCAGTCTTTTCTGCTGATTTCTCCTGGTCGGAGGTGGCTGCACGACTTTGCAGCAAGAAGGGCGTTTTACTGCGCTGGCTCGTCTGTGAAGTTGAAACTAGTCCACTCGTCGAAGCTTCGGTGGCAGGGTCAGCTTTGTCAGTGAGGGGCTGTCCCGGTGAAACCGTTGTTTGTTTCGAGGCCCCTGGGGTTCCATCGGCACGCGCGTTCTTCGACGTGAAGAATTTATATCGGGAATTTTCGGCTTGAGTCTAAAAGGAAGTGTGCAAGAATGAATTAAAGCAAGAACCTCAACTATGGTCAGCACTTACAGTCTCAGATTGGAATGCATTGTATATCTACTTTTTGACGCGCGTACCAGAGGAAACTTGCATTTCGAGGAGGGAAATCAAAAGTTAATGCAATGAAAGCGGTGGGAGAATTAGAACGTCAGTTATGATGACACTCAACATCAAGTTCTAGGTGTAAGTAGGCAGCAGTATAAAATATAAATAACAACACCCTTTTTCGTAAAAATACTTCATGTGAATTGGAATACCCTCTTGTCATCACTCTCCGGTCATCTTGATTTAATCTCTTCAAAGTAACATATGGCACAAATTCTAGGAATTATTATTTTTTCACTGACTTACAATAACATTCAATATGGTATTAGGATCGAATCGCACATCATAGGTTGTGCTCACGTCATCGGCGCGTATGTGAGGTAATCTCTTCAGAATACATGCTTATAGAAGACTGATAATGTGGAGGCTTGGGCTAGTGTGTTCATGTTTGGGTTGAATAGCGTGGATAATCAGTTACACTCCCTGGCACACAAGAAAGAACAGACTCGCAGCGCTGACTAACAATTCAGTGATATATCTTTCTCAAATCGTTATCATCATCTCCTTCGCCGTTAAAGAGAACATTTAAAATTTTTGAACACCAGAAACCAGATATCCAATAAACATTAATAAATAATATAAAAAAATGAATGACAACTAAAAATAAAATTTAAAATAAATTTAAAATCAATTTTTTTAATTTTTAAAAAATATAAATTTAAAAAGTTAGAAAAATTAGAATCCCTTAAAAAAATTTAAAAAGAAAATAAAAAAGAAAAAGTAAAAAAATGAAAAAGAAAAACAAAATAAAAATTAAACGAAAATTACCCATCACTATTTGTACTTTTATGCTATTTCGAGATAATCCAATTCTTTCTTTGATAAAGCTATGGATGAGGCACTGACGCATTGCTTGTCCAATCTGGCTATTTTTTCAGCTTCGATAATTCCTCGTGTCAGCTGATTACCACTTCAGGCAATAGTTAACAGCGCAGTTTCTCGAGTCTACTGAGCACCCACGAGTCTCGGCAATGAATGCCTAAGTTACCTGAGGTTGCTTTGTTTGTGTTATAGTGATGGTCTCGTAACCGGTCATTCAGACACCTCCCGGTTCGCCCAACATACTATTTGCCGCATGAGAGGGGAATTGCATAAACCACGCCCTTCAGAGCACGGAGCAGAACGGGTGTGATGCTTTTTTTATACAACCTAAGGTTCTATCGGAGGGTGAATTGACTTTTTAGATAAACTAGAGAGCTTGTATGGAGCAGAGAATACTACGTTGATGTTTACGCGGTTGCTCATTTTTTAAGACCATGAGAAATATGGTGAATATGAGGCACAACCGCTGGACTTTGGTTTCGGTCCCTTTTCTTACATTGGGTTGAATCGGGATTTTTAATTTTCTGAAGGAGAGTTTTTCTGCAACAGATACTATTAAGTGAATAGGCTACTCCACTGATAGTAACTCTAGCTATTTGCGTGTCAAAGCTAGTTTTTACAGGATGCGGGCACGTGACTTTTGGATGGAATTTGTTAGGCATAGGTTAACTACGCCCTTTTCAACTAACTTGGAGTGCACCAAATGATAATGGCGGAGTGTATTTTCCCTCGAGCGGAGGACCAACAAGTGTGATGAGATAGAGAAAACAGTCTGAGGTCTAAGAACCTTAGGACTCTTTCAACCGGAAGCTCATGGGTTATGTCGAAAGGATCCAAACAGTTTTTAAAAATCGAGAGAACATTGGATACGGTGGGCTTATGGAAGACAGCCAGACTGTAAACAAAAGAACGTTCAGCACGTCCTCCGATGTCTCAGTTTCCCACTTGTTTTTTTTTCCACCTTGCCACTGATTTTAAATGGCAAGAACTTTAAGCAAGCGTTGCTGTAAACACGAACTGACAGTGCACCACAAAAAGGCTTCATAGCTGTTTGTGGGCAAAGGAAAGATAAAGAATTATTATATTATTGTTGCTATTCTTATTATTATATTATTAAATTATAATTATTGTTATTGGAGCATTTTATTCTGACTGCCTTCGCAGTATATGAAGCAGCACCGCAACATCAAAGCACTGTAAAATCGGTTTCCCACAGCACTGAGATAAGAAAATCGTCATCGAATCTCTAATCCAAAACTGGGAAAATGAGTGGTGTTCATAAACTAATAATTTAACAGTTCACACACACACACGCACGCACACGCACACGCACACACACACACACACACACACACACACACACACGACACACAGCGACACACACGACACACGACACACAGCACACGACACACAGCACACACACACACACACACACACACACGCACACACGCACACACCACCCGAAAGAAAGAGCGGAAGTTCGCGGGCTCCGTAGCTTTGTAGTCACAATAAGGAATACATGGGTTCCCAAAAACCAGTTTGAAAACCCGTGCTGCGGACCTTTGGTGTCTATACGCAAAAGTCATACCACGAGTTCATGCTTGGAGACTTTCGGCGATGCTTGTTGTCCGGATAGAGAATCCTTGGCTACGGCCACCACTCCAGGACTCTTCACTTCCTCTGGACTGCTCAGGGTCCTCATAGCAGACAAATGCAATGTCAGCCAGGGGTAGTGTTGGAGCTTGCAGGCGATTTCCAGATAGCCGGTTCTGAAAGATGAACTCGAGTCATGTCAGCAAATCCTCGTGAAGCTCGTTGGCCAGTGTGCACAACTACATTTGTGTTGTTGAGTGTGACACCGTCATAAACTTTAGAGAATAGCTCGTACATGTGGTATCATATATAAGAATAATTTAACGCCAACCCGACAGTGAGTCTACCCAGTCAACATATAAATGAAAATTTAAAAAAAACCTCGGTTGGCAACCCCAGACAACATTAAGAATAACCGTCGAAACAGCACGCAAGAGACGTACAAGGCGGTAGAAATTGGCTGGACAAGTGCTGAGTTGCAAGTGAGCTTTTCTTGAAGACAAGGAAAAGCCAAAGAAAATATCACGAACCAAATAAAATTAAAAAAATAGAAAACATCAAGACTCCGCGTACAAATTGTGTTGTATGTTTATAGAGCCTCGCTGCTAATACGCCTTAACGGGTGACTGTCTCTCGGCAGTTAAATGAGCAATTTAGCCAGTGCAGTACAATCGCTAAATTGGAGTCTAACTTGCACCACTCAGTAGTGATTACACGAACGCGTACCGGTACGAAACTCATCCACATCGAAACGGGCAGGGGGTTCTACCAGGGGGTTTCTACAGCGCAAGTTTTCGTTCCACGCTCCGAGCTGAGACGCGTCAGCCCACTCGGCCACCAATCACCCCGACTCCACGTACCTCATGATTCCCCACTTATCAATGAACTGCCTTATGCATATCAGTAGAGGTCTGATTGAAAGAGTTATTTCTGCCCGCTAATTTCATAACCTTCTATACTGCGTCCCACCGTAAGTCACTGCAGAGTCGAAGGACAGAAGACACAAACGGAACCGCAGGCTAAAACTCACAAGGTCAAGGTGCATGCCCTGCGCTTGATTGATTTAGCCGGTGCACATGAGAAAGTGCACTCTGAAAACCGACGAGCGCCGTCACGTTGCGTTGTTAGTGCTGGCTGCTTGGCCTCAACGGCTATTATTGGCGATGCAGCGATCGAAAGCGTCGCTATGGTCGGCCCACCAATTGGCCGAAAGCTGACTCTGACGTCAGCAATGGATGTTTCATCGACGGAAATCAGAGGAACGTAAGAACTTCAATTTTGACGGTGTTTGCAGTGCTGCTTTGAGGCGCTATGACTTCAGACTTCCACCATATCCATTACAGCACCATCGAACTTGTTATTCACAAGGTAATGACGTCACGAAAGGTAACCAAATGAGGGCGCCACCGAAACATCTCGCCGCTAATAGCACGAGCGCAGCTCTGGCTGGAAGTTCAAGTTAACAGTGATGGAAGTGCCGAGCCATTTGCGCCATGAAAGAAAGACTGCTACATCTGGCGTAAAATGCAACTTTTGCTAAGGATTGCGCTGCACCTGCGCCAAGATGGGCTTAAAGCAAAAAATAAATATTGGTCGACCCTAATATTTAGAGAAATAGAAGGAAAGAAAAATAGTACAAATGTGAATTTCACAGCATCTCTACTCGCCGTAGAGTTTATTTCGTTTTAGGTCAGAGCACAGTCGAAGGCACGAACACATAGAACCACAAACACACACACTAAAAACGCAAGTCACGGGACATTCCCTGCACCTGATTGGTTTAGCCGATGAAAGAACACGCACAAGGAGATGAGGAAGGCCATGATGTCACGCTTTGATGCTGGGCATCAACCGCTCTGGCCGGTTGATGCGCTGGCTGGTTTATCGCAGACATCGTCTCAATTTCCAGACGATGCCGTCGATGTCGGGCCAGAGAAAGCTTTGCAAAATAGGAAGATTGCCGATTACGGCTACTGTGATAAAACAGAACCAGAATGTTGAACTCCTTAATCAGATCATCTCGATTATCCTGCCTGTCACACGCCTTTGTTCCGTGACTGCGTGAGTACCGTGGCACTTGCACCGCTCGCGCCTACCTTCGTTGCCTTTCACCAGCGGTAGGCCAGGTAGGCTGCGCAACGAAAAGGTCGATGAATATTCGGACGGCGTGGGAAAACCTCGCTTGCAATACAGAGCTGAGAAATGGGATCACGCATGTCGTCCCCGCTGTATAGTCTTGCACAACACATCTTGCCTTGCTGAGCCGTGGCGTCAGATCAGTGGTTTGGCGCATGGAATGTAAAACATTCAGCAACGATATATACTCTTTCTTCCTCTGAAGTCCGAGCGAGGCCAAGAGCTAGTGGCAAAACAAGCAACAAATACACCGACTAGAAATGCAATGTCCTGACGTATTCTTCGCGCCATTCCTGGCGCTTTTGGCCCAGCTTGATTGTCTTCATTGGATTGTTGTGCTGGTAGCGCAAGGAGTATTTGAAGTACCCCAAGATAAGCAGACCGATGCACACCCTCAGAGTGAGACCCAATATTCTTTTATAAAGTTTAAAGATCGTGTACCCCTGACCTTTCCCTTCTATCGTAGCCTATCGTTGTGTGGTATATCATGCCTGTCTCTGAAAGCTCATAAAAAATAAACATTATTTTAAACAAAAGAAGCAAAAGCGATCCATAGAAATCATGAGATTACGCAGCTTATCAAAGCAGCAAAAAATGTTCCCAATAGCACGAAGGTGTCGATTCGGCACTGCATGTTAGCTTGATTTGTTGCGACGACATTATATATATATATATATATATATATATGCTATTAGAGTCTTAAGTTTGGTAGGTTCATTAAACTTACGTGGTGCATTTTTATTGGCAGACGCGTTAGCGGATATGCTGGTTCTTGCTGGAATTTATCAGAAATTATATTCACCGTTTAAATGAACTACCGAGTGTAAAATGGGGTGGAGAGAGAAATAATTCATCCCAAATGAATGTTGCGCTATGATTCACTTTTCAACCATTTTTTTTATAATACCCATTGTAAATGAAACCTGCTCTGACCAGATCCCTACTTAACAAGACTGTTCGTTTACGCCCTATATATTCTTATCGAAACGGTAATAAGTAGTATGCTCCAGTGTCAAAGACTAACCCTTGATCACTATATAAATGAACTCATTTAAAGATGCAATCACTTTTTTATTCTAAAGTGATGTGCTAACAGATGCTGGTATCTGCTCCAAAAGGGTCAGTGGCTGCTCAAAACCAATATTTCGCCTGCTACTGAACCTGTTACAAAACATCAAATGCCGCTTCCATCACTGAACTAAGTGGGGCAATTAACTTAAAAGGTTTACCTTTATTCCTATAATGACCTAGCTGTATTATGTTTTCAACGTTACAACGACTATGACGATACCACAATGCAAAAGTCCTCCGGGTGTTGATCTAATAAAAAAATTATATCATGTTATTTTATTGATTACCGCCCAGTTTGGTCGATTCTCACTTTGCCTTTGGTCAACAGGGTTTGTAGCTAATGTCCATTACGGCTGTAGCGCGCATATGCTCGTGTTTCACATTGCCAGCGCGCTTATCCTGTCCCTTTTCGCCGAGTCCAGATCTCAGTTTTTCTTGCGCCGAGTTGCAGGGGGTCGATACATGACTCAGCATACAATTTTAGGTTATGAGAGGCCCTGTAATGTTTGCAGTTCTTCGGCAGATGGTTTTGTTACATGCTGCTTGATGGTCCTTACCTGGCTGCTGCGATGTCTGAGGGCTGAAGGCGCAGTGGACATCAGAACCGGCAGCGGAGGATGGAGACGCCGGAAGGCTCACGCTAAGGGTTTCGGATAACCTCCGATGTCTTTCTGAAACATGCGATAAGGACAGGCACTTTTGAGTCCCACTGACGACACAGGTTGCCCTGGCAGTGAAGGAGTCTTTGCTACGCCAGCCACTCTTAATGGGTGTCCAAACAGGATACCCGTAGAACGCGTGAGGGGTGTCTGAACAGGATACTTCAGAACGGCGTGAAGGGGATGTCCAAGCCCTTACAAAAAATTTATATCTGGCCAGATCTGAAGATTTCAGATATGGCCATATCAAAAATTGGCCACATATAACCTGATATGGTATATCTGCCAGATATAGCCTCATAATGCCAGATATAGCCTGATATCCCTGGCCAGATATGGAAATCCCAGATCTGGCTAAGTAAGGAAATTCCAGATCTGGCCAGACATATCAAAAGGACACAAGCCTGAAATTAGCACTTTATATCTTTTTATTGTCTACAATTCTCCCAAGTGCCCCGGCCCGCACTCGAGGAATTATAGGAACGGTGATCCTTCAGCTCCCTAGTGATCGCTAGTTTTGACCAATTCCATGGTTACACAGTTTCGAGTGTAATTCGTAGTCACCCTGAACAAGCGTCCCATAGGGCTCAAGGACCTGTCGTATCACTTTTAAAATTTCTCGTCAATGGCAGCGTTTATGATACTGTGCATTCTGTCCAACCTTCAACCAGGCTGAGGGGCCGAAATCTCTTACAATATTATCATTCTCGTGATTGTTGTTTTAGCAGGAATTACTTAAAAGCCGAGAAATCACAACAACCAAAACCGGGATTTAGCTCGGATTCAGCGGAGCTGTTTCTAGCATTTTTAGCGTTTCTAACTTAATATCAGCGTCTTTGAAGCTGTGCGAGAATGATAATAATGTAAGAGATATGTCTGCAGCTCATCCAGGTTGAAGGTTGAACAGAATGCACAGTACTGACATTGGCGAAAAATGTTAAAAGTGATATGACAGGTACTTGGTTTCAATACGACACTTGTTCAGGGTGACTCCGAATTACACTCAAAACTGTGTAACCATAGAATTGGTCGAAATTTCCGATCACTAGGCAGCTGAAGAAACACCGTCCCCATGATTCCTCGAGTACGGGCCGAGGTGCTTGGGGGATTTAGCAAATTGTCTATTCCGGCGTAATGTTAACACTTCAAAATAATTAATTCTACATTGAAATCCTCGTGAAAATTAGCACAAATAATCTCAAACTTAAGCTTGCCAAAGCTGAAGTTTGGGATTATTTGTGCTAATATTTAGCTTGCGAACAATGAGTCATTCACATTTTGCTAACAAAGTAAATCTTTAACTTTTTTAAACTTTTTAATATATTGAAAACCGGCCGCCAGATAAAGCTGTATATACGCCAGATAAGGCTGTGTATACGCCAGATAAGTCTGTATATACGCCATATCAGGCTGTATATACGCCAGATAAGTCTGTATATACGCCAGATATGTCTGTATATACGCCAGATAAGTCTGTATATACGCCATATCAGTCTGTATATACGCCAGATAAGTCTGTATATAGGCCGTATATAATCATATAATGTTTGATATGGCCAGATATGGCCCAGATATAAGATTTCCATACGGGAGGGCTGTCCACTTCAGGAACGCTTGAAACCACTCTTCGCCTTATCAAGTGCAACGTTCCGCTTCCGTCCGTTTTTTTTTTGTGTGTGTGTGTGTGGGGGGGGGGGGTTGGTTTCTGCCTAAGTCCGCTTGTATTGTACATGAAGGCCTAGAGGATGCTTATAACGTGCGTCCGGGCAGCCACTCACACGCTTTGTTGGCTGTCAGTCAAACGCTGAAGGCCTCCGCTGTACTTCAAGTTTAATTCATAAAACGGGAAAGGGAAGGGTACGAGGCTCGGCAGAACAGAGGGACAGGCACCGACTTCACAGAAGAGCAGAGGAGGTGAGGAGGAAAGCCGTTACGTTTGCCGGTGGAACGTCCAAAACAAAGACGGAAGGCCGGACCTCAACTTTAACTTCATTTGGGGAAAAAGTGTAGCTTCACGCGTTCCGGAAGTATCCTGTTTGGACACCCCTTGGGGCGATACTTCTCCGTTATAGGAAGTGAAAGTTGAAGTCTGGCAGTCCGTCTTCTGCGTGGACATGCACCAGCAAAACATCACGGCTTTCGCTTTCCTCCTCGCCTCCTCTGCTTTTCTTGACGTGGGTGCTCGTCAGACTTGACGTCGCACGCTACCTGCCAATGGCGTGGCAGTTTTGTGTCCATCTGTTCTGCCGCGCCCTTGAATCCCAGGGGCATTGACAAAGCCCACAACCGCGATTGCTTCTGCTTCCTTTTTCCGACTACATCGCCAACACACGCATACTCTCGTATCCTTCCCTTTCCTGTTTTCGGGATTGAAGAGCAGCGGAGGTCTTGGACGATTGACTGACAGTCAGCAGAGCGTGTAATGTCCACCCACGTGTTAAGCATTTTCTATAGTCGGTGACAGGTGAAGTGGAAGCTCCTCTCACTTCTCCCCTTTGGTAGAGCGAACGCTGGAAAGGAGGCGACCTCCTCTCCAGTTTTTGCTCTGCCAAAGGGGAGGGAGGTGGGAGCGAGCTTCCACTAACGACGAGTGGACCTTTGGCGGAAGAAAGCTCCCCCCCCCCCCCTTTTCCAAAAAAAAAAAAAGAAACAGCCGGAAGCGGTATTGCTTCATGTGATATGGCGTGTCCTGTTTGAACTGCCGCTCAGGCACCCTTGAAGTGTCCCGTTTGGAGAGATCTTTACGGTATGGTACATGCCTTTTCAGGATTTGACTACCCCTACAGTTTTTAACACCACTCAGAGTTGATAATAATCTGTTTCCTAACGTTTTTATTCTCTTTATCTTCAGAGAAGTGCTTCTGGCCAGATGATTTGGGCTCCCATGTCCACCATAACGCTGCACTGCCAAGATAAAGCTGCGAACACATGTGCAATGAAACCGTTCGATCCGACGTCCGATGAGGCAATACGACGGTCGGAGGCGAGAATTTTCAACGCTCTCCGGTGCTACGACAGCCCTCGCCCCCCAAGGTTATTCCGGCAGTTCGCACGTCGGATCGGACGGTTTCGTCGTGCATGTGTTTCGCGCTTAAGTCCGCTATAATTGCCCCTCTATCACATATCCTGAATTTCGCAGGTCTGTCTCCATTAATCTTGGAAAACATATAAGATTGAAAGAGATAATAAAGTTATTTGCGTGATTCGAACTAAATGTTGATTCACACCCGGACCCCCACCGACATTCCTCTTGAACTTATTCAAAGCAGTCAGTGTGCATTCAAAATATAGTCGGCTCTGCAAAGCCCCAACACTTGATCAGGTGCGCCTGAAAGTCGACACGCTCTCAACCTTTCCCCCGAACTTGAGGCGAGAAATAATTCAGTCTTTTTCAAGGCTCAGTAAACTTCACCGATGCACGAGGACGATAACGATAATAGGATTACTGAGGATGTTTTTTTTTCAGCCTGGGAATTTGCTCTGAAAGTTCGTGATGAGTATTGCTTATTCGAGTGGGTTCATCTGTTGGTACAATAGCACCTAGAAGACAAGGCATTACGTCATCGTTAGCAGTTCTCCAACCCGCCTCAAGCGGCGAACACGCCCAAGCTGGGCGAGAGCACGCCACGCAAAGCGGCAGACGCGTGTATCTTGGTGTCGCCGTGTGCCAGCGTCGCGCTCGTGAGACGTTACAAGACACGCTGGCGGCGACGTTGACGCGGGTTAAGCGGCGCTACTTGTATCCACTAAACTCCGTTTCACCTTATGTTGTTATACCACAGCGAAGGCTAGAAGCGCGAGCTCATAGCGTTACCCGCTGCCCTTAATGCACGTGGGCTTGAGCCGCCGAGATGTGCCTCAAAGCAAGGAGCCTCGCGCTTGTAGCCTTTCCTGCGGTACATCGTAAGGTGAAGCGGAGTATAGTCATGACGCTTAGGGCTGGTCTTCCAGGTGGTATGCAGAGACCAAGTCGGCTGCTTCTTGCGCACAAGTTGCAGTGACGTCAGAACGACGCCGAGCTCCGATTGGCTCTGGTTGAAACGATAGTGGGTCAGACCTCAATGCTAGATGCCTTCGGGTCTACCCACTATGTTTGTCTCGATCAGCCAATAGGAGCTCGACGTTCTGACACCATCGCAACCTCTGTGCTAGAAGCAAACGAACTTGCTCTCAGCATTGGTTGATTTACGTCCAACTCATAAGGTAGCCAGAACGGGGAGGGGCAACTGTACAGCGCTGTTCTCACCCAGACGTTCGCAAAGCAGTAAGCTCGATCCCTCGGTGCACGGCGACGTGCTCAGGCGCATGTCCTCCTGGCCAGGAGCCAGCGCAGCGTGCTCGTCGGACCGCCCTGGACTCGAGCGTGCAAGAACGACTGGCAGTCGTCGTTGCTCGGAGTTGCTGTAATGCGTACAACCCAACACTGTTAATGTTGATAACTCTAAAAAGGCCTGCAGAACTTAAAAATCGGCGAATCCGTTCATGATAGACTCTGCGCGTGCCCATCGACATCCGCTAATTCGCCATTTTTTTGTTTTTTTTTAATGTTAGTTGTAAAGGCAGTGCTCGTAAAAGGGGTGTCACTCTGATAACGACTCTTTATTGTATATATAAAAAAGGACACCTTTTAATCCCACCCGTAGGAGAGTCAAAGTAGCGATGCAGGCGAATCGGTACATTCTTACAAATTGCGACGCAGCGCGCCATAAACAAGGAGAGAGAAGCGGCTCTCTTGCCTCCTGCCTTTCTCTGCGATTCTTTATTGCGCGCTGCATCACCCATTTGTGTGTATAGGAAACCTTGAGGTCATGCCAGAATTAAACTGGCGACGCCTGGTTGGGCTGTTTACGTTACAGTAACTAGCCGTTACCGAACTAAAAGTGTACTTAGTGGTTCGAGAGAAATCCTAACCGTGTTCTTCTGACCGCAACATTAAACTACGCATCACCGAACACTAAATTTCCGGTCGAATGTAGCTTTATACCGAGGACGAAGAATAAATATAATTATAAATTATATTGCAATTTAAATCAGGATTTAATTTAGACCAGTTTTACTGTGATGATTTAAATCGGGGGTCTCCAAACCCCGGCCCGCCTGGCTTTCTGGCCGGCCTGCAGATTGCCGCGGTCTTTGCAGTGACGCCCGACCGTGGCCCAGTGCGGCCGAACGCAAAAAGCGTGTGTAAAAAAAAAAAAAACAAAAAAAAAGTGGAAAGCCGTTTACAACTCCCTGTAACGCCGAATTAGAGCGCAGCTCTTGAGGAGGAGGAGGGAAGGGTACGGGGGGGGGCAAGTGACCTCGGGGGGGAGGGGGTAACGTGACGTCACTGATGACGTCATCAATGATGATGACGATGACGATGTGGATGCCGATGACGTCATCAGTGACGTCACTGATGACGTCATCAGGATGATGACGATGACGATGCGGATGCCGATGACATCATCAGTGACGTCACCGATGACATCATCGGCATCCGCATCGTCATCACGTGATCTCGGGGTCACGTGACCAGGGGTCACGTGACCTGGGGCCACGTCACCGATGACGTCATCGGCATCCGCATCGTCATCGTCATCATCACTCACGTGACCATCGCGGGGTCACGTGACCTGGGGACCACGTGACCCGGGGGTCACGCGACCCGGGGTCACGCGACCTCGGGCGGTTACGCCGACGCCGACGGCGACGGCGACGCCGCCAGCCGAAACGGGCGCCTAAGAGCTGCGCTGTCTGCAAAACGACGCTGAGACGCGGACCGAAGCGCAAACCAGTGTTGAACACGTTCAAAAAAGAACAACGAAAGCTCGTTCCTCGTTTTTTCGGATATTTGGAACTCGTACCCGTTACTGTTTAAGAAATGGAACGTATCGTTACATATACGTCATCTTTGTATTTTGCTAATCACCATATTTAGTTAGATCAAACAAATATTTTATTTTGCATATTCCATCAGATGGCAACGTACGAATTTTATTGCCGTGATAGAAGGGCACCTGGAGAAGAAAACAAGCGGAAACAAGGTTCCATTTGTTGATATAATCACCTTAAAAATTTCAGGGTTTGGCCACATCCATGTTTGTGGAGGGCGATTCAGACGAGCCAAATGTACCGTGAGCCGGGAAGGAGGAGCGCGGCATACTTGGCACGAGAGGTTTTACAACAACCTCACACGTTTCAATCTAACAAAGTTTCTTCATCGAGCTTAACAACAGTTGCTTCTCGATGTTGCGCTCCGCAAGACGAGCCCGTTGTGTTTTTTTTTTTCGTCAGCACTTTGTTGGCAACGCTAAACAAACTCTCCACCGAAGCACTCGAAGGCACTGCTGTGTTGTACTCGAGGAAAAGGCGGTGCAATCCCTCGAAGCTCTTCATCTGCGACAGCGGGTGGTCGACTGGCACCAGCAGGTTCCGACTCCCGAGACAGTTCGTCCTGTGCTTCGGGCTGAAGGATTCGTTGTCCGAATGATAAGAAGTTGTCTTGTGTTGAGGAGACGGCAATATCTGCACTGGCTGTGGAGGTCGCCGAAGCTAGCTCCGTCTTGAGGTAGTTGGACGCCTGGTCACGTATGCAACCATCTTCGACTTTAGATTTCTGTGTGTACGAGGATTCGCGAAAGAAAGTACCGAGTTTGAGACGTCCCTCTTTCTGTGTATTTTACTTCGACTAAAAATTTTTTGTTGTTGTTTTTGTACCACAGTTTTGGTCACTAAAAACAGTATCAATATCCACCAGCTCGCCTGCACCCCAATGTTACAGAGTGAGGACGCCACAAAATAAATCCTAGAATAATGTAACAAAAATGTTATCGAGATCCTGCTCTTTATAAAGATATTGTTCTACTTTCTAGAGATTCCCAATTAGAAATATAATAAAAATTACCCACTAGACAAAAAAAAAGGAACGTCGTTGTTTTTTTTTTCAGTAAAAACGTAACGGGTTCCCCGTTCCAGTTCCACTAAGGTAGAATGGAACGGCGGCGTTCCTCCGTTGCCCTTAGAAACAGCGCCTTCCAGGAACGCGGTTCCTCGGAACGCCGTCCTGAACAACACTGACGCAAACGAAGATGTCATAAAGAACTACTGAACACTGCGTTGAAAGGCGGGTTCTCTCGTAATAATATTTATTGTTCATCGTGAACCATTGCTATTCATAGTCCCCAGTTTCACGGCTGTGTAACTTTGTTAGAATTTGATTTCCGTTATCTTGTATATCGTGCTTAGAGTCTTGTGTCATTAGTCATCATCAGGTCTACTGTTCTCATAAGGCGTCCGCCCCGTCTGCATGCGCCAAAGTTCTTGAACTTTGATTTAAGCACTGGCGAGGTTTCTGAGCTTAAATCAAAGTACAAATCGGACCAGGATGAGTTCCGACGTGGTGTTGAATGCAGATATCTAGGAGTCTACATAACACTGCTTCTAGGAGTTTTTGTTTTCGCAGTTCATACTTGAAACAATATGCGTGTTTTTGTTTGTTTTTTTTGTGCAACAAATTCGAAGGTAGTCAAATTTCTAAGCGGTAGCCTGGAATTCGTCATTTTCTTATACTTCGTTTCAGCTTAAGTACAGACGCAGCTGATGCTATCTGCGATCTGTTCGAATTAAAATGGAACACCCGGTATACCTTAAGCGCTAAATAAATTTAAAAAAGATCAACTCTGTTTAGATTCAACTTCCTGGCTCCATTGGCGTCCTTCTAGACCTTGCAATTAATATTCCCTGCAACGCTCGCGACCCTGAACTCAAGCGAGGAAGCACACACAGTGCAACCCTGCTCAAGCACGTACCGACTTGAGCAACAGAGAGTGAAGTAGTTCGTGATTAGTTCGGGAATGTTGAATGACCCCGGTCTCTACGCACCCAGGATTTCGGGCAACAGAAGCTTGTCCTTGTTCTGTGCCGGTAGGTTTTGGCCGGGAGGAAAGAACTCCTGCTCTCCGGTGTGGTCTTCCTCAACCACAGTCAGATCTGCAGTCAGACGACTGCCAGGGGGTGCAGGGACCTCCGTCTGCAGGACAAGCACGCATCGCGCGTGTAATTTGTCTCCACAAGTTGTCTTTTTTGTTTACGTAGACATTGTTTATCTTTAACTTCACGGATAAGGAGACCAAGAAAAAGACGGGTTTATAGACAACTTCACGAGCCATCGGCACTCCCACAGGTGTAAAACAACTTCAGAAAACAGAAAGAAATTGCTAGTGTACAAAATTACAATCCCCTTTTATGCATTTATAGGCACAGTCTGTCAAGGAGTTAATAACTCCGCCTTTAAAGTGTCTCACTCTGCTGGCTCTTAGCATCCTAGAAATACTGAAATCAAAACGACACGCGGCCGATTTTCATATTAAAAAAAAAAAATCTATGTTCGCCAGCACCGATTTTATCTCCGGCGATGGGTGGAGCATGTTCCGAAACCAGGACCACTGTCAGTAAATAGCAAGCGAAGGATCCTCGCGCCTCCGACAGGTGGAACCGAGGAGCGATATCTCGAATGCGCGCGGCTCGTTGCCCCTACAGCCCGGACTACGACTCAACCATAGCCTCCTCTATACTGACAAAGCATGGCAGATCGCCACGAGAAGCGGCCGCCGAAATTGAAAAGGTAGAGCGGCAGACAACGGATGGGGAGAGGAGAGCCACGTGACGGGCGCCTCGCTGCGGCGAGACGCCGAAGCACACTTCTCCCGAGCGATGGAATGTCCACTCGTGCTCACATTTCTCGCGCTATCGCTTCTTGTCTCGTCGGGTTTGAAAACCATGTTTCGGCTCTTCACCTCTGCAAAAAGCTGTGCGCTGACGTCCAGTTACCCCGAGAAATGCTCTGTGCTACCAGATCCTCGCGCTCCAAATCTGCGACCGGGCACTCTATGGCTCCCTCGTCGAAAGGCCAGGCTTTGTGAGCATAGAGGAGCCTATGACTCGACCTAGCAAACGCGCTCTCGCGCGCTTAAGACCGGACTGCACTCCCACGAAAAAAAAAAAGAAGAAAAGCATAGTTCGCTGTTATTAAGATTGTTGTTAATAATAATAATAATAATAATAATAATAATCTTTATTTGCACAGTGAACGAGCTGCGTCCTGGAGGGCGTGCGAGGCGAAGCAGATAGGCGAGAGCCCGTACGCGAGTGCGTCTGCTGGCCGACCCCCCAGGAAACAAGGAAAAAAAAAAAAAGGATAATTAATTTGTTAGGGCGACTAGATGATAGCTTAGGGTTGAGTGCGCCCCACCCTACGGTCAACCGCGGGCAGAACCACGGTCCACAGAACGAGGCTGCAGATGATCAGAGGCCACGCAGCAGATCACCCCGGCGCGAGCGCCAGCACACTGAGACGCTGGCACGGGTGCCGAGGCAGTGCACCACGCAGTCAACCGCCCCGCAGGCTGTCCATGCGATCCAAGCCTCCGGCCGCTGTCCACCGCACGCTACCCCCCCCCCCCCCCCCCGCGTCTTCCTCCTCCCTCCCTTTACTCTCCCGCGCGAGAAGCGAGTCAGTGGGCGGCGGTGTGGGTCAGTTCCGTCGGGTCCTCGAAAGCGCACGGCATAGAAGCGCAGTGCCTCTTCTGTCTTCAGGGATGGGGTCACGTAGATCCGAGGGGGCCGCCAGGAAAGCCTCAACCGCAGCTGGGAGGAGAGAATGGCCATGACGAACTGTGCGCGCTCGCAGCCGATCTGGCTGGCCAGAGCGCTTGTTCATGCGGAGGACATTCTCCAGGTATGTGTTGCTCATTGAGCCATCCAGTATTATGTCCCCTCTCCGCGGAAAATTCACATTTTTCGACTACTCTTACTTGCTTCTATCACCTACAAAAAGCATATTTTGCAATAACAGTGTTTGCAATGTCAACGAAATGTCGTGTTTTCATTGATCACGTGCCGTCCTGGCTGCCGGCACATTGCTCCTCTCATTGCCGGAGATCATTTCTATCTTTGATTGGTTTTTTAATAGGGAAATTGGCCGCGCATCGTTATGATTTATGGATTTCTAGGATGCTTAGAGCCCGGAGAGTGAATTATCGCCATATTTAGGCAATGTTAGAAACCTCCCGCACCTTTAAGCACTATAAGTCTACTCAATGACTCGTTCATGTGCCTCTCGTTGAAAACAATGGTTCATGCTCTGCAACTTTCACTAGTTGAGGTAAAGCCCTGAAACAAGAGGAGGTCACATTCGATGGGGAGTTTTAACTCTTTCCCTGGGGGTTTACGTTCTTTGTTGAATAACATTTCATTCCTTATGATGCAGTGCATGCAGTCTAAATCAGTTCTGAGAGTAACGTGTTCTTGATGTCGAGATACTCGCAGTACAACTTATAATGAAGCACCTCGGATTGGGTGTTGTGCACCGATATGCATGGGCACGTTTAAACCGTGACAGTTGCGCAGCCCTTCAAAAGTGCCAAAGGCTTAAAAACCACAAAGCCAATGATTGTTTCGTATGTTCAGAAAAGCCAGCAGGGGCGCATCTTGTGCAACCGAGACAGAGGTTCAAACTATACTTGTTTTCACCTCAAGAACCATAGTAAAACGAGTCCGGCTTCTCGCGTATCGTTACTAACTTCCCCCTTTATGTTGATAATTAAGATAAATGTAGGTGCATTTCAAATTCGATATATGTTATCTTATCAAGACGTACACGTTTCCAACGCCAGAAGCATCGCTTTTCCCTCTGACAACCAAAGCTCATAGGAACTACTTTGTGCCGCGTAAGAACAATGCGCAAAAAAAATTTTTTTTTCTTGAGGTGAAGACGGGTATACACCTTTTTCGTTTAGCCTCGCACCCAGCCACGTTGTCCCCGTATCCGGTATGCGTTTCGAACAAAAAGCAAGAGATTACAGCCCCGAACAAGTAAAAAAGTATAGAACGGTCATAACAAGAACGACTGACGGTTGCAAATAAAATATTAACACGTTCTACTGTCGAGGCGAGAAGAAAGCGATGTTTTCACGCATACCGGAAGCTCCAGAATTAAAGATGGCGGCGCCCACGTAGAAAAGGTGTATAGGTTGTGCAACATGCTGCCCGATACGAAGGACTG